>OZ018322.1:170600395-170844144 GCA_963969495.1 Ceratothoa steindachneri | reverse complement strand
ATAGTGACCATATAAAGATCCTACTCACATCAACAGGAACCCTATACAAGTCCCAACTGTAGTTAGAAAAGAATACAAAAGAGCAAACTGGGCACGGTACGCGCAACTTCTCGAAGCCTACCATCCTCCCAACCTGGATGAGGCAATACTCCAAGAGATCGACGAGGCACTCAACGACTTTGATAACCATCTCATCAACGCGGATTGGGCTTGTATCCCGAAAACCCAGTATAAGTCCATCTCAACCTAAAGGTGGACTGGATACATGAAAAAAAACTGTATGAAATCAACATCAGAAACGCATCAATTGCCTCAATACAGCGAAGTAAAGAGATGAAAGAAGAGCTCAACCAGTTGATCTTTGAACAACAGTAGAGACGTTAGGAGGATGCGATCGAGAGCCTCGATTAAAATGCATCTCCCAAAGACTTTTGTAATAAAATCAGGCGTCTCAAAGGATCAACTTGGAAAAAGAAGAAAATAGAAATATTAAAGGAAGGCGGAACCATCGAAACAGAAGAAAGAAGGATAGAAAAATATTCCGACGTTATTGGGAAAAATCTTCAGTATATCCGAAGAAGAAAACGAAGATTTTAATATAGAGTTCAAGAACAACATTGTAGACAAGCTTAACACACAAATACATAGGACGCATCCTCACCACCAGGTGAAAAGACAACGCGAAGGAGACGCCGAGATCACCGAAAAAGAACTAATCGGCGCGCTTGGCTCATTCCATCAGAAAACCCCAGGACAATCGGGGCTTACAAAGCTAAACTTCGAAAAGGCACCAGCCAACGTCATCGAGGGAATGAGAATAATTTTCAATGCGTGTCTTAATACGGGATACTTTCTTGATACTTATAAAACGGCAAAAATGATCTTCTTGCTAAAGCACGGAAAGGACCCAATGTGAGAGAAGAGAGAGAGAGAGAGAGAGAGAGAGAGAGAGAGAGAGAGAGAGAGAGAGAGGAGAGAGAGAGAGAGAGAGAGAGGAGAGAGAGAGAGAGAGAGAGAGAGAGAGAGAGAGTAACAACAAAGGAAAGAAAGGTACCCTAGGAGACCTTGCGGTCCATTCAAAGAGAGTACCTTTGGACTTGCAATCGAGCGGGCACAAGGCTGCTCAATTGTTTTGCGTCCCTAAACGGCCACTTTTCAAGACCTTGTCTAGTCTTGACTTGAACTGGTCAACAGATTCACTGTTGACAACTTCCACTGGAAGTGCGTTCCACTTACCGCAGATACTGTAGGTGAAAAAATTTCCACACAGATTGCGGTTGTAACGCTTCAGTTCAAGTTTGAAGCCGTGATTGCGCGTTCTGTTCTCACTCAGTGTGAAAATATCCCGGTAGTCAACATTGTCGAACCCTCGAAGTATTTTGAAAACTTCGATGAGCTGACCACGCAGTCTACGGGTTTCCAGCGAGAACAGATCTAATTCCCTTAGTCTATCCTCATAACTTTTATGTCGGATAGAGGGAATCAGCTTGGTTGCCCTGGCTTGTACGCGTTCCAATCTCGCGATGTCTTTTCGCAATGAAGGACTCCAAAATTGTACGGCATACTCCAGGTGCGGTCGGACAAGTGAGTTGTACAGGCACAGTACAATCTCCTGGTTCCGATAACCAAACTGGCGCTTGATATAGCCTAGCATCCTTTGGGCCTTTTTCTCCGCCTCAATGCACTGTTTCGAGAACTTGAGGTCACTAGTGATAGTAAACACCCAAGTCCTTCTCAGTGTCACTCGATTCAAGAGCAGTGCCCTTAAGGATATACTGAGATTGGGGGTTTCTGTGGCCGATATGCATCACTTTGCATTTCCCCACGTTAAAAGGCATTTGCCACGTGTCCGACCACTCCCCAATCTTCACAAGATCTTCCTGCAGGCGGGCAGTATTTCCATCTTTTGCAACGTTCATACCGAGCTTGGTATCGTCGGCAAATTTGGAAATCTTGGCAACCATGTCACCGTCCATGTCGTTAACGTAGATGATGAATAGTAGTGGTCCTAGGACAGAACCTTGAGGCACCCCGCTAGTAACGGGCACCCACTCAGAAGACTGTCCATTTACCACCACCCGTTGCCGTCTGCCACTTAGCCAGTTCTCGATCCAGCCGGCTACCTTTCCGTCTATGCCAAGCGCTCGACTTTCCGGAGAAGGCGGCGGTGTGGTACCTTATCAAAGGCTTTCTGAAAGTCTAGGTACACCACATCCACCGCCTTGTCCCGATCGTGCTCACTGAAAACGAAGTGGAAGAATTCTACAAGGTTCGTCAGGCATGACCGTTGCCTTCGGAAGCCGTGCTGGGAACTCCTCAGTAGCAGGTTTGACTCTAATTACGACGTCACTTTGTCCACCATGATGCTTTCCATGAGTTTACCGACTATCGAAGTCAGACTGATAGGTCGGTAGTTCGACGGTTGGTTGCGGTCTCCTTTCTTGAAGATAGGAGTCACCTCCGCCTCACGCCAGTCTCTAGGAACGCATGCGGTCCGGATTGACATGTTAAAGATAGCGCACAGATGTCGTGATACTTCATCGCACACTTCCTTCAACACTTTAGGAAGAAACCCGTCCGGTCCAGGGGACTTATTCGTCTTTAGGTCAGCGATCTTTTTCTTTATTTCTCCTTCAGTGAAGTCCATTGCCTCCAGCTTTTCCCCCGAGTAGGAATCCGTCGGCTGGGGAATGGGACCACACTCTTCAGTAAACACTGAAGAGAAGTAGTCGTTGAGGAGGTTAGCATTTTCTGCATCTGAATGCTTTAATGTCCCCTCCTCATTCCTCAAAGGGCCAATCGTTCGACGGATTGGTTTACGGCTGTTCACATATCCAAAAAACTCCTTGGGATTCTCTTTACAGAGTCTCGCCACTCGGAGTTCCTCAGAACGCTTAGCCGCCCTTATGCTGGACTTCACTCTCCTGGCTAGCCTCCGGTATTCGTCAAAGTCACCCGAGATCTTCGATTGCCGGTACACATTTCTCTTCTCCCTAAGCAGTTGGCCGATTTCTCGATTAAACCACTTTGGTTGAACAGACGACCGACGGGGGCATTTCAGAGGGATGAAACGCGATTGAAGACTCATGAATGTGGTTTTGAAACTGTTCCAAGAGTCTTCAACAGCCTCGCACTCTTCTAGCCTCGCCTCAGTCAGTCCCGCGCGTAGACCTGCAAAGTCTGCTCTTCTCAAATCCAGTTTCCTTGATTTACTAGTTGCAGACTCTGCCTTGGGGACTTTGACTACGAATCTAATTAGTCGGTGGTCACTGCCACCGAGCTCTTCGCCAACAGAGAGGTCCTCAACGATGTCATCCTCAGAGGTGAAAACCAAGTCGAGGATATTGTCTCCTCTCGTTGGCTCTCTCACCCATTGAGTGAGGAACTCGTTGTTCGTGAACTCCAGGAGTGGTGCGTTCTCGCCACAGGGTTCTCTGGTTTCCCAGTCAACTTGTGTGTTGAAATCACCCATGACGATACACACTCTTGTCTTCGACAAGTTCTCCTAGTAGCTGGTACAGATCTCTGTCCTTTTCAACGAGTTGGGCAGGAGGTCTATAAAGCACCAGGGTCCTGTATTTGGCAGCACCTATCTCTAGGTCAACACCTAGTAGTTCATGGTCGGATACGATGTTGCAATCCGTCGAGTTGAGAGTATCCTTGACATACAACATCACACCGCCACCCTCTCTGTCTGGCCTATCTTTCTGGAAGAGCTGGTAACCGGGAATCGTGAATTCGCCTTCAAAATCTCGGCTTGAGGTTTTAATCCACGTCTCCGTTATGGCCACCATCTCAGGTTCCTCTTGTTGCTACGAGGCCACGGAGCTCAAGAAACTTATTCCTGATTGACCTCGCGTTGAACAGAAGAACTTTTAGGGAGTCCCCCAGTGTAGGACTCCCTACGCTCTTCCGTTTCCCGGCTTCTTTTGTGTGGTAGTACCCCTCTTTGCCACATCTAAGAACGTCGTTCCAGGAGTGACACGGGCATACTCTCTTATGTCCGCCTTCACTCTGGGTCGGACGCTCCTCTGCGTCCGCTCTACGACATCCTGGATTAGGTTACAGAGTACAGCCTTTCCCTTGAATGAAAGGTGCACTCCGTCCCTTTGGAAAAGGTCGTTTCGACCGTAAAAGGTGCGGTAAGGGGTCCAGAAAGAAGACCCCTTCCGCCGTACAGAGGTCGGACAGGCGCTGGTTCAGGGTCACGTTCCTAGAGTGAACTGTCCGGCTAGGACCTCTTCTTGGGAGCATCCCTACAACGACCCGTTTGCGAGTTCTCAATCCACAGTCGTCCACGGCTCCCATGACCGTGTTGAGAATTTTCTCGCTGGGGCCTACTTTGCCTCCTCGGAGGTAGAGGTCATTCCCACTCACCATCAGGGCAACGACTGAATTCTCGGAGATCTGAGATTTCTCAGCCTCTACCCTGATGTGGTGGTTTCCCCGTCCTGGCTGGCAGCATACCTCCACACTAGTGCGAAGGCGGGCCGCTAGCAGGGGCCGCAAACCTTGTGCTTGGGAATCGCCCACAAGGGTAACCCTCGGACATTTCCGTGCAGCAGAGGTTTGATGCTTTCCTTGCGGAAGCGAACTCTCGGTTCCCGCTTTCTTCTCCATCTTATTTTTCTTCTTCTTTTTCTTATTCATCTTTTCCGCGCTATCTTCCTTTGTTTTTATCTTTTCTTCCTCTGCTTCAACTTTCTCTTTTTCAGCTTCTACTTTATCTTCTGTTTCAACTTTCTCTTCTTCCTGTTTCTTTCGCTTCCTTTTCTTTTTCTTTGGGGGTTTATCCGTAGCATGCGGACCTAGCTCTGGGGGTAGTACTGCAGAAGCAGTGTTTGGTACAGGGCTTGGCGTTAGCTCTGCTATTCTGACCTCTAGCCTGCGAATCAGTCCGGCGTGTTCTAATTCGAGTCTGCTTATTTTCTCCTCCAACTTCCTGGATCTTTCCTCGGAAACCCTGCACGTTTCCTTTAGCTCCTTGATTTGGCCGTTTAAAATACAGTCGGTGCAGGAACTGGCCGGGTGGCATTTCGAAAAACACCCCTCCGGAAAGTCCACGCACCACTTATCTATGTGGCATATTGCGCACGTGTATTTTAGAGCTCCTGGTCCTTTCTTGCCGGTCATTCTGAACACTTTCTCTCTTTAAATACTTTGCGACCAATCAATGATAAAAAAGGGGGGTTGGTGAGTTCTCCCCGCGTGAGTCGCTCCCGCCTATTGATCGGAGTCGTTTCGGAGTCTTCCAGAAGGCACGCTCCATGTGCTGCTGTTCGTCTGACCGAGTCGTCAAGCCTCGGCGTGCCGTGGCTCCCAACCAAGCAGCACAGACGGTCCCCGAAGGGGCCATCGATTTGTCACCAGGTGAACAACAACGAAGCACGCCCCTTACTAAACTCCTACTAGTTCCCTTCACAACGGCCAGGATCTCGGAGCAGCGTTCAATGGATATCCCGCCCCACCAAGAGACTCGACCCAAGGCTTTTTATTGGCCTGGCAACCAACCTGGGAACAAAGGGCCGTCACCTCGGACCGATGCTACCAGAGGCACCCGTCAACGGGCACTGGGAACGGTCAATAATTACGCGCCAGGGAAGGGGTTAACGGGGCACTACCCTCATCCCATTCATCGTGCCCCAACGCCTAGGACACCTCTAGTCCTAGTCTCTCGCGACCAGTGAGCGTCGATTGGCGTTGTTTATAGAGGTTCCAAAGCCTCTCTTCTGACGCGTGAGGTAGCTGCCAGGTCCTTATATGTAGATAGAGGGAAAAAAGGGAAAGAGTGACATGATAGGAGTGGGCTTTTTTTGTTTTGTTTTTCTTTTTGTATAAGTGGGAGAGATAGGATGAAAGTAAAAAGGGAAAATGATAGAGTAGAAAAAGGATGGAGTGACGCACTTAGTCTGGAATCTCGTTTTCGACCAAATCGACAAGGGAAGCCCTACCAGGGGTACCCAGAATAGGTACCCCCGCCGACATAGCTCGAAAAGTCAAAGGTACACACAAGCTCTCTTCCCGCGACAAGGGGGCGTCACCTCTCCCTCTACTTTCTTTATGAGAGAGAGAGAGAGAGAGAGAGAGAGAGAGAGAGAGAGAGAGAGAGTTACAAGGAAAGAAGGTACCCTAGGAGACCTTACGGTCCATTCAAAGAGGGTACCTTGGGACTAGCAATCGAGCGGGCACATGGCTGCTCAATTGTTTTGCGTCCCTAAACGGCCACTTTTCAAGACTTTGTCTAGTCTTGACTTGAACTGGTCAACAGATTCACTGTTGACAACTTCCACTGGAAGTGCGTTCCACTTACCGCAGATACTGTAGGTGAAAAAGTTTCCACACAGATTCCGGTTGTAACGCTTCAGTTCAAGTTTGAAGCCGTGATTGCGCGTTCTGTTCTCACTCAGTGTGAAAATATCCCGGTAGTCAACATTGTCGAACCCTCGAAGTATTTTGAAAACTTCGATGAGCTGACCACGCAGTCTACGGGTTTCCAACGAGAACAGATCTAATTCCCTTAGTCTATCCTCATAACTTTTATGTCGGATAGAGGGAATCAGTTTGGTTGCCCTGGCTTGTACGCGTTCCAACCTTGCGATGTCCTTTCGAAACGAAGGACTCCAAAATTGTACGGCATACTCCAGGTGCGGCCGAACTAGGGAGTTGTACAGACAAAGTACTATCTCCCTGTTACGGTATCCAAACTGGCGCTTTATGTAGCCTAACATCCTTTGGGCTTTCTTCTCTGCCTCAATGCACTGTTTCGAGAACTTGAGGTCGCTAGTGACAGTAACACCCAAGTCCTTCTCAGTGTCACTCGATTCGAGAGCAGTGCCCTTAAGGATATAATGAGATTGGGGATTTCTGTGGCCGATATGCATTACTTTGCACTTGTTCACGTTGAACGGCATTTGCCACGTGTCCGACCACTCCCCAATCTTCCCAAGGTCTTCCTGCAGGCGGGCAGTATTTCCATCCTTTGCAACGTTCATACCAAGCTTGGTATCGTCGGCAAATTTGGAAATCTTCGCAACCATGTCACCGTCCATGTCGTTGACGTAGATGATGAATAGTAGTGGTCCCAGGACAGAACCTTGAGGCACTCCGCTAGTAACGGGCACCCACTCAGAAGCCTGTCCATTCACCACCACCCGTTGCCGTCTGCCACTTAGCCAGTTCTCGATCCAGCCGGCTACTTTTCCGTCTATGCCCAGCGCTCGCACTTTCCGGAGAAGGCGGCGGTGTGGTACCTTATCAAAGGCTTTCTGAAAGTCTAAGTAAACCACATCCACCGCCTTGTCCCGATCGTGCTCACTGAACATGAAGTGGAAGAATTCCACAAGGTTCGTCAGGCATGACCGTTGCCTTCGGAAGCCGTGCTGGGAACTCCTCAGTAGCAGGTTTGACTCTAAATACGACGTTATTTTCTCCACCATCATGCTTTCCATGAGTTTACCGACTATCGAAGTCAGACTGATAGGTCGGTAGTTTGACGGATGGCTGGAGGATCCTTTCTTGAAGATCGGAGTCACCTCCGCCTCACGCCAGTCTCTAGGAACGCATCCGGTCCGGATTGACATGTTAAAGATAGCGCACAGATGTCGTGATACTTCATCGCACACTTCCTTCAACACCTTGGGTAGAAACCCGTCCGGTCCAGGGGACTTATTCGTCTTTAGGTCAGCGATCTTTTTCTTTATTTCTCCTTCGGTGAAGTCCATTGCCTCCAGCTTTTCCCCCGAGAGAGAGAGAGAGAGAGAGAGAGAGAGAGAGAGAGAGAGAGAGAGAGAGAGAGAGAGAGAGAGAGAGAGAGAGAGAGAGAGAGAGAGAGAGAGAGAGAGAGAGAGAGAGAGAGAGAGAGAGAGAGAGAGTAACAAGGAAAGTAAGTACCCTAGGAGACCTTACGGTCCATTCAAAGAGGGTACCTTTGGACTAGCAATTGAGCGGGCACATGGCTGCTCAATTGTTTTGCATCCCTAAACGGCCACTTTTCAAGACTTTGTCTAGTCTTGACTTGAACTGGTCAACAGATTCACTGTTGACAACTTCCACTGGAAGTGCGTTCCACTTACCGCAGATACTGTAGGTGAAAAAGTTTCCACACAGATTCCGGTTGTAACGCTTCAGTTCAAGTTTGAAGCCGTGATTGCGCGTTCTGTTCTCACTCAGTGTGAAAATATCCCGGTAGTCAACATTGTCGAACCCTCGAAGTATTTTGAAGACTTCGATGAGCTGACCACGCAGTCTACGGGTTTCCAGCGAGAACATATCTAATTCCCTTAGTCTATCCTCATAACTTTTATGTCGGATAGAGGGAATCAGCTTGGTTGCCCTGGCTTGTACGCGTTCCAATCTCGCGATGTCCTTTCGCAATGAAGACTCCAAAATTGTACGGCATACTCCAGGTGCGGTCGGACAAGTGAGTTGTACAGGCACAGTACAATCTCCTGGTTCCGATAACCAAACTGGCGCTTAATATAGCCTAGCATCCTTTGGGCCTTTTTCTCCGCCTCAATCCACTGTTTCGAGAACTTGAGGTCACTAGTGATTGTTACACCCAAGTCCTTCTCAGTGTCACTCGATTCAAGAGCAGTGCCCTTAAGGATATACTGATATTGGGGGTTTCTGTGGCCGATATGCATCACTTTGCATTTCCCCACGTTAAAAGGCATTTGCCACGTGTCCGACCACTCCCCAATCTTCCCAAGATCTTCCTGCAGGCGGGCAGTATTTCCATCCTTTGCAACGTTCATACCAAGCTTGGTATCGTCGGCAAATTTGGAAATCTTGGCAACCATGTCACCGTCCATGTCGTTGACGTAGATGATGAATAGTAGTGGTCCCAGGACAGAACCTTGAGGCACCCCGCTAGTAACGGGCACCCACTCAGAAGACTGTCCATTCACCACCACCCGTTGCCGTCTGCCACTTAGCCAGTTCTCGATCCAGCCGGCTACCTTTCCGTCTATGCCAAGCGCTCGCACTTTCCGGAGAAGGCGGCGGTGTGGTACCTTATCAGAGGCTTTCTGAAAGTCTAGGTAGACCACATCCACCGCCTTGTCCCGATCGTGCTCGCTGAAAACGAAGTGGAAGAATTCTACAAGGTTCGTCAGGCATGACCGTTGCCTTCGGAAGCCGTGCTGGGAACTCCTCAGTAGCAGGTTTGACTCTAAATACGACGTCACTTTGTCCACCATGATGCTTTCCATGAGTTTACCGACTATCGAAGTCAGACTGATAGGTCGGTAGTTCGACGGTTGGTTACGGTCTCCTTTCTTGAAGATCGGAGTCACCTCCGCCTCACGCCAGTCTCTAGGAACGCATCCGGTCCGGATTGACATGTTAAAGATAGCGCACAGATGTCGTGATACTTCATCGCACACTTCCTTCAACACCTTGGGTAGAAACCCGTCCGGTCCAGGGGACTTATTCGTCTTTAGGTCAGCGATCTTTTTCTTTATTTCTCCTTCGGTGAAGTCCATTGCCTCCAGCTTTTCCCCCGAGTAGGAATCCGTCGGCTGGGGAATGGGACCACACTCTTCAGTAAACACCGAAGAGAAGTAGTCGTTGAGGAGGTTAGCATTTTCTGCATCTGAATGCTTTAATGTCCCCTCCTCATTCCTCAAAGGGCCAATCGTTCGACGGATTGGTTTACGGCTGTTCACATATCCAAAAAACTCCTTGGGATTCTCTTTACAGAGTCTCGCCACTCGGAGTTCCTCAGACCGCTTAGCCGCCCTTATGCTGGACTTCACTCTCCTGGCTAGCCTCCGGTATTCGTCAAAGTCACCCGAGATCTTCGATTGCCGGTACACATTTCTCTTCTCCCTAAGCAGTTGGCCGATTTCTCGATTAAACCACTTTGGTTGAACAGACGACCGACGGGGGCATTTCAGAGGGATGAAACGCGATTGAAGACTCATGAATGTGGTTTTGAAACTGTTCCAAGAGTCTTCAACAGCCTCGCACTCTTCTAGCCTCGCGTCAGTCAGTTCCGCGCGTAGACCTGCAAAGTCTGCTCTTCTCAAATCCAGTTTCCTTGATTTACTAGTTGCAGACTCTGCCTTGGGGACTTTGACTACGAATCTAATTAGTCGGTGGTCACTGCCACCGAGCTCTTCGCCAACAGAGAGGTCCTCAACGATGTCATCCTCAGAGGTGAAAACCAAGTCGAGGATATTGTCTCCTCTCGTTGGCTCTCTCACCCATTGAGTGAGGAACTCGTTGTTCGTGAACTCCAGGAGTGGTGCGTTCTCGCCACAGGGTTCTCTGGTTTCCCAGTCAACTTGTGTGTTGAAATCACCCATGACGATACACACTCTGTCTTCGACAAGTTCTCCTAGTAGCTGGTACAGATCTCTGTCCTTTTCAACGAGTTGGGCAGGAGGTCTATAAAGCACCAGGGTCCTGTATTTGGCAGCACCTATCTCTAGGTCAACACCTAGTAGTTCATGGTCGGATACGATGTTGCAATCCGTCGAGTTGAGAGTATCCTTGACATACAACATCTCACCGCCACCCTCTCTGTCTGGCCTATCTTTCTGGAAGAGCTGGTAACCGGGAATCGTGAATTCGCCTTCAAAATCTCGGCTTGAGGTTTTAATCCACGTCTCCGTTATGGCCACCATCTCAGGTTCCTCTGTTGCTACGAGGCCACGGAGCTCAAGAAACTTATTCCTGATTGACCTCGCGTTGAACAGAAGAACTTTTAGGGAGTCCCCCAGTGTAGGACTCCCTACGCTCTTCCGTTTCCCGGCTTCTTTTGTGTGGTAGTACCCCTCTTTGCCACATCTAAGAACGTCGTTCCAGGAGTGACACGGGCATACTCTCTTATGTCCGCCTTCACTCTGGGTCGGACGCTCCTCTGCGTCCGCTCTACGACATCCTGGATTAGGTTACAGAGTACAGCCTTTCCCTTGAATGAAAGGTGCACTCCGTCCCTTTGGTAAAGGTCGTTTCGACCGTAAAAGGTGCGGTAAGGGTCCAGAAAGAAGACCCCTTCCGCCGTACAGAGGTCGGACAGGCGCTGGTTCAGGGTCACGTTCCTAGAGTGAGCTGTCCGGCTAGGACCTCTTCTTGGGAGCATCCCTACAACGACCCGTTTGCGAGTTCTCAATCCACAGTCGTCCACGGCTCCCATGACCGTGTTGAGAATTTTCTCGCTGGGGCCTACTTTGCCTCCTCGGAGGTAGAGGTCATTCCCACTCACCATCAGGGCAACGACTGAATTCTCGGAGATCTGAGATTTCTCAGCCTCTACCCTGATGTGGTGGTTTCCCCGTCCTGGCTGGCAGCATACCTCCACACTAGTGCGAAGGCGGGCCGCTAGCAGGGGCCGCAAACCTTGTGCTTGGGAATCGCCCACAAGGGTAACCCTCGGACATTTCCGTGCAGCAGAGGTTTGATGCTTTCCTTGCGGAAGCGAACTCTCGGTTCCCGCTTTCTTCTCCATCTTATTTTTCTTCTTCTTTTTCTTATTCATCTTTTCCGCGCTATCTTCCTTTGTTTTTATCTTTTCTTCCTCTGCTTCAACTTTCTCTTTTTCAGCTTCTACTTTATCTTCTGTTTCAACTTTCTCTTCTTCCTGTTTCTTTCGCTTCCTTTTCTTTTTCTTTGGGGGTTTATCCGTAGCATGCGGACCTAGCTCTGGGGGTAATACTGCAGAAGCAGTGTTTGGTACAGAGAGAGAGAGAGAGAGAGAGAGAGAGAGAGAGAGAGAGAGAGAGAGAGAGAGAGAGAGAGAGAGAGAGAGAGAGAGAGAGAGAGAGAGAGAGAGAGAGAGAGAGAGAGAGAGAGAGAGAGAGAGCAACAAGACTCGGTGCAGCGCTAAAGTTGAACTTAGGTCCCGGATCACCACAGTCTTCCCCCAGTTAAACAGAAGACAGACGGAAAGGCCTGCATCAGTTTCCGAGACTGCCTGGAGGCTGTGCTTTTGGCCGATGGTGATTTCATTGGATAAAATCAATAGTACAGTTCTTCACTTCTTTAAAATGTAATTTTGGTAAATATATTTGAATAAATAAAATATTTGTGATATTTTTTTATATTGAAGTGATGTGACAAATGAAGCATAGACCCCTAAACATGCTTATTATTGGTTATAATAGTGATATAAGATAGTAAGAGTAAGGTAAACACTTTATTGCGGTAGGTAGTTGGTCATGGGCAAATAATTGTTGAAAATACCTGAATAAGAAATAGATCATTCGTGCTACTAAAATATTTGCTTCGTGAAGGGTCAACCCTTCCTATTTTCGTATCTCACTACTTATTTGTGTTTAAAGGGGTGGGGGCGTCTGTGTCTTGGAGTTAATCATAAATCAATTTTGGTTTCAGAAACTCGCGCAGGAAATGTGTTTATAATATGGCCATTTTCATTCACTTATTTTCTCTTTCTTTTTTTCTTTTACATAATTCCAGTTACAGTTTTCTCTTGGAAATCAAGAGCAACATTTAAAAGGAGCCTCCTGTCGACTTGATACGAGGTACGAGTTGGAGGAAGGAAATAAAACAAAGTTCACTGTAGGAGATTTATCAGGTTCATACTGTAATATCGAGAGTGATGTTTGATAAGAATAATCTTATCGTGTTCTTCAAAGAACTGTCGATTTGTCGTAATCAGTGCAGGTGACGATAATGGACTTGGTTTCCACAGTAGTTAGGGAGTGTGAACATATTCACGAAATTCAAGAGACAAGCTTGCTTATAAGTGAACATCGTGCAACCATACTAGCTGGTGAAATGAGCGTTTAATTCCTTTTCGAATGCATTGTCGACAGTCAGTCATTTAGGGACGCAAGGTACCCAACTCCTCTGAGACTGAGCCAGTTATGAAACGACAACAAACTCCCCTTCGAGATTTAGGTATTATTAATATGAGAATGAAGAAGAAGAGAAGAATAAGTAGAAGACAAATGCTACTAAAGACTCTTCAGTTGCAATAGGGGCCCTGTAGCTGGTTGGTTGTATCTTAATAACTCCAAAACAAACGGAAGAGTGGGACAGGACGGACCTCAAAGTTAGTATTTGACTCGCTTGGCTTACATGCCTCCCTCGTCCGCATGACTATGAAGGACACCTCTCACTGATTTTGTTAAAGATGATATTTATTGTAGCCCTTGTTATACTATATATTTATTTAAGCCTTATTTATCATTTATTTATCGATGCATTATTTAACCCCTCCTTAGATGAGTCTCTCTGTCTCTTTCTAAATCTCCTCGAGTGACCTATATTGCTTATCATCCTGAGGATAATTTTTGAGAAGTCTTTAAGAATGGTTTAAAGGGAAATGCAGGAACTCAAGTTCATAACCTCTTGGCGTTCTATAACCACCCTTTGTGTATCATAGAAACGTGTAAATCGCATAACATCAGAGGCGAGCACGCAAGAAATATAGAAAGTTCTCGTAAATCACAACCATTGGGGAAGAATGTGAAGAAGATAAATAGGCCTGAAAGATTATAATAGGCAGAGAAACAGATCTTTAGTTATGAGCAACGATGCTAGTAGTGATTTCCGATTTTTTATTGATAAGGTTTAATCTTACCCATATGTGAGTTATGTGAATTAGAATATGATGAAAATGTTTTCTTCCAACACATAAAAGGTTTTCATTTCACAAAATTAAACTTTTGGCATATTTTCGTCTATAACTCTCGACTTTTCGTCTTTGTGAATTCCAACGATATTGTTTAACAAATAAGAACAACATTATGGTAACTGCAGGAATGCTAGACCAAAAAGGAAAACTTTTCAAAGCAAGAATAAAATTTGTCTTTAAAAAATAGCTTAATTTAAGTTAATTATCCCCAACACAAGGAAACTGGGTGTAAGCGATTGCCATATTGGCAGACAAAAGGCCTCCATGGTTGAATCTTACTACACTTCGTCTCTTTCTCTCTTTGAAGCTCTCCAATGTCTCACTCTCTGACCTTCTCCATCCTCTGATGCATCTCGATTATCCATCATCTTATCATTCCGAGTGACAGGACGCCATTTTTCGTTAAATCCACCCTTGACATAATTTATTGAGCAAAAACCTTCCCCAAAGAAAAAATCCTTTGCCTCAACGCCGATCATAAGGGCTCGGCAGGCCAAACTGAGCAAGTTTGTCGACGTCAGACGGTCTTCATTAATCTACGTCAATTTCGTGGCTTTAACTACCTCTCAAAAAGGCAAACTATCGTGTCTTGAGACTACGCCTCATCCCGTCGGATTCACTTGGCAAAAGCAAATTATTTTGACCGAATACAGAAGGAGACTGACACTATTTCTTCATTTGAGGTTGTCTTGTTTTTGAAATTTTTTCTCACTTTGTTCTTGTTTGTAAGTTTTTATGCGTTAATTCTATTACACGAATTAAATGTATTAATTTCGCCCATTTTTCATTTCATTTACATATACAAATTTTAATTAATTCCATTTTTAAATTCTGATATTTCGACATTAATCTCAAGTGGAAATGAGAACACACTCACTCTCTTCATGTTCGTACCTTTGAATATCGATACTATGTATTCGAACAGTTCCTAAAAATTATTAATAACCCCTCCTGGTTCCATGAGACGGCCTGACCCAAGGAAAATACAATCGTTAGTTGAAACAGATTCTTATCTTTACTCATTAAAAAAAAATGAATTTCAATTAATTAAAAAGATAGCAAACGATAAAAGGAAACGAAGTTAAAATCGTTCGCGTGTTAAAAACTTTCATTTTATAGACACTTCAAAAGCATTTTTTGGTCTTTTTCAAACAATCAATTCCACTTAATTGGATAGAAAAACCTAAAACGATGCTGAATTACCCCCTCTACTAAAATACACTGGTGTTTATCTACATATAAATAAATTGCTAACTCTTTTTTGATGCAGAATCTGATGGCTCGTTTAATGAAATTTATGCCGTTTGATGCTGGCTAAATTTATAAATACAGTACACGGAAAAAGAGACAGCAAATTAAAATAATTAAAGAGATGAAGTATAAAAGCCATGTTTACATATAAATAGAGAGAGTTTATATATGTTCAAAAAGAGATTGAGTAATAGATACGTATAGAAAGCTTCATTTACTTTATATTATTGGCTACGCGTATTATGTTCCTCATCTTGATTAAAGTTAAAAAGAAAAGGTAACAGAATTCAATACCAAATAAAGACGCATATCTATCGTCTTTCTCAACAACCCAAAACATTTAAGGAAGGCATAAACGAAAGAAAAGCAATTTTATGCCCATCTTTCAATAGAGTATTATAAATAGTTTTCTATTTTTATTTGTTCAATCATTTATTAAGTCAATCTGCCTATGACCGTTCACACTTTAGGGTATGGAAACTTGGTTAGCTCTCATTCGCCCGATTCTGCGGCCAGGTGACCTTTAGTTTCTAAGAGACCCCTAGGAAACGATTAATCAAGGAGAAAATTAATTAGAACGTCGTAAAATAGACTTGAGATGGGAAAGTGAATATATAAAAAGGATGTGCAAATAATAGAAGATAAAAATAATTGAAATACAAAATTTCGTCAACTTGCACTTCTGTGGCGAGAAGATAGCTTTAAAATCTCGAGAAGCAATTACGTAGTCATGCACTTAGAAGTCAACCCTTGAACCTTCTTCGCCGAAAAATCTGAATAGAGAGCAAATTAGAAGAGGTAAAATAGAATCCTTAGTGTACAACACCAACGCAAACGAAACGAGATTTACGCAATGGGAAAAGAATTACGGCCCCAAAAAACAAATGAGTAATCAAGAGGGAGTGAGCATCGCACTAGCTAATCTTTGCTTATAGAAAGATATTAGAGTCGGGAAGGCGAGTAATTAAGCATAGATTTCGCCGCTTGGACAGCTAACAGATCGCTCTCATTAAGCTTGGCAAAGCAAACGCCCGATACTCATTCTACTTTTAACCCACGAAGATATTTCACATCTTGGAACGCGGAAGGAATAGTACGGCAACTATATTCCCGTACAATATTTATTCCTTCAATTTGCAAGAAAATAAACAAAAGTTCGTCCGCTCAAGATAATCTGAAGAAAGAAGGCTCCCACCACCTCAATTTCATCTATAGTCTCCACCTCTTCCTCTCCCCCAACCAAAATCCTTCCTTTCGGGGGGTACATAAAAAGAGAGAAATACGTTATTACCCATAGTTAGTCAATCCATCATGACTGGCTAATTTCCCCCCATCCACCCTGACCCCTGGCCCAGCGCCCCCGCTGATGAGAGCTGTCACCACAACCTCGTCCCAACTATGCAAAGCAGTAGCATTTGTATAATTGAGGGTACGGGAGAAGGTAGATTTGAGGACTAGCCCACTTCCAGATAACTGTACCAGAGGAGCACCTGGACAATGGGTCCGGTTGCAACCTCTACCGGGAAGTCTAACCACTCCATCTGTGGGGGGGCGCTTAAGGCGACTGAGAGACATAAAACCGTCTCAGTGTATGGTAGGAAGCAACCGTTGTTTTTAATTCCCTCGAGAAGGCGGCACCCCCGGCTAGCGATGGTTGATTCCGCGCTAGCCAGCAAAAATTCCGTCACTTTTCACTCTTCGAGAGGAGCCCACCCGGGTCCATCCACTCATTTATCATCATCTTTATCCTTGATAGCCAAATCAGCGGGGAGTGGGCCCGCGGGTAGGGAGGGTCCAGACAGGATACATACATACTAACTATGGAATATCGAAGACTCCCGTTGAGAACCGAGCTTGGGAAGCCAAAACCCGCGAGAGGGATTTTGATAAGAGCTTTGTACACAGAGCTAAAAATAGGCATTACAAAGCTAATCGATGTACCGAACGGGTACATAGCATTATGCCTAAACAAGAAGATGTAGAACGGCTAGTAGCACCGGAAGGCACTAGAATTCTAGGGAACATCGGACTCGAACCAAAACTACCACCACAACTGCTGGCAAATCGATCATTCCTATGCAGAAAAGTAGACCTATACTTGGGATCTCACACGATAGAGGAACTTAGAATGGAACTGGAAAGCGAAAACCTGCACTTAAACATAACAGAAATAATCAAATTCGGTCACCACACTCACGTCTTTAAAGTAGTGTGCTCATCAACAGATATGTCCAATAGGGTGTTGCAGAACGGCCTTCTGGCATTCGGAATGAGAATCCCACCGGAGAACATAACTATAGAAAAATTCACAAACGTACAGACATGTTTTCAGTGCTATGCACTAGATCAGGGGTCTCTAAACTACGGCCAGTGGGCCAGATCCGGCCCGCCGCTGCACCGTGGATGCAGCAATTACAAAGCAAATATTGATGATATCTTAAAGGCTAAACGCCAGGTTCACAAACCTCTTTTGCTGCTTAGTTTGTGAGACTCGGATATGTGCGCACTGGGTGTGATAATACTATCTTATTGCTAACGACGCCTTCTTTGGTAACATTTTGGTAAATAAATTTATTTGTTGTCTTTTTTTTTTGTGTATTGTAAATAAATATGTTGGTTGTCCTTATTTTATGTGTATTCACTATATTGTATTGAACAAAATGGTTATGCGGCCCGCGTACGTCATTCTCTGTTATCTGGCCCGCTGTGAAAAAAGTTTGGCGCCCCGTTGCACTAGATCAACAAACTGTCCCCAAAAAGACAGAAAAATGTGTTCCGAATGCGGAAAGATGGCCACTACTTCTGAGAATGCACGGAAACAACCAAAAGGTGCTTAAACTGCCAGGGTCCGCACAGGACTATGGCCACAATTGCCCCCAAAGAAGAGAAATAATAATAATAAAGGAAAAAGAAGAGAGACAAGAATATGGGAGGAAGACGAATCAAACTTACGCAAGTGTTGCTAAAGCAGCAGTAAAGGAACTTAAACAAACAGAAGAGCAAAAAATAAATATAAATGTTAATGAAGGAACCGGCCTGGACATCTTGGCATGTATAATGTTTGCACATGTACACAACATAGCGCAAACAGGAACATTCACAGACACCCTGAACCTACTCCTCGAAAAAAACGGGATAAGGAAAATGTACTTTTCGCTCACCCTCCATCGGCACTGATATACGGAGTCACGGCCGGCAAAACCCTCCAAATGAAGGACATGCTGGAAGTAGGCGCCACATTAGAAGAAAAAGAAGAAGAGGCCGAATAAACAAGAGAAGAAGAGAAAGGAACAGACAGCTCCGGCAAAGAAACCGAAAAAAGAAAGAAAATGAAGACCCCTAAAAAGGCAAATAAAAGACAAAACGAAGAAGAAATTACCGATTCAGAAAAATCATCAGAAGCAGAAAACGAAGAAGGTTGCAGATACGAAACTAAAGATTTCAAATTACGTATCTTTGTACATGAAGACGACCCCCTCCCAAAAGGGACCAGACCAGCCGACATAAGGAAAGGACTAGAGAGGGCACATGTAAATGGACCTACGTAACCGAACACGAAGAAAACTCAATTAAAAAACTGATATGTGAAGACCGCATCAGGTTCTATATCAATGATATCAAATTAATCAAAAAAGAAACTTTCGATAAACTCGTTAACGGCAGTTTTTAAAACACAAAGGAAAAAGTTAAGAAACAAAACTAATACAATGGATAACACAAACAACAAACTTAAAATCTTACATCTTAACACCGACGGGTGGAAGAATAAAGCCATCCAGTATGGCAATATATTCAGGAACCTGAACGCAGATATAATTTGTATCTCAGAACACGGTAGTATGGTCACCAAACACATGAAAATAACCAATTAGGACGTCATAAAAAAGAACCCTACTGGAGAAAGATATGATGGCACAGCCATCGCAATAAAGAAGAACATTAGATACACTCAAGAACGCCTAGTGGACGAGGCTTACATTGCCGCGACTTTGGAGATGGAGTTTACTCCAATCACGGTTGCGGCGGCTTATCCTCCCCCTCCGCCGCTCGTACATTCCGGTCCACTCACCGATGGAGATATTTAAGAAAAATAATCCTACCATCAGACTTACGATCATACAAATGAATGTCGATGGGTGGGACAGAAAAGGTTCCATCTATGGCAACATTCTGCGACAAAGTGACCCTGACATTATACTTATAAACGAACACGGAATGACCACACAAAAAGAATTAAAAATATTTCAATACGACGTCATTAGCAAAAATTATAGCCAGGAACGGTATGACGGCTGCGCAATAGCCGTCAAAAAGGACTTAAATACAAAAGACTACCCGACTTAGATGAATCTTACCTTGCCATTGAGGTAGATACTACCCTGGGGGGGTCTGGTCGTGGCCACGGGGTATCAACCCCCAAGACGCGACTATGTTCCTATGCACAACCTTCTACAGATCTTCAGCCATAAGAAAAACGTAATCTTTGCTAGGGATCTTGATGCAAGGTGTGCAGCAGCAGGGTATACCTCCTACAACAATGCGGGCAGAAACATCGAAGTCTTACTTGACAGAAAATACGTGACTAGAATCGGACCAGAATTTCCGACATACATTACAGGAAATGCAGCAACGAAACCTGATATTGTTTTATCCAATATGAGGTTTCCGTACAACTACTACATTGAACCGAGCCCCATAATTCCGAGCGACCACCAAGCTATTAAAATCACAATTGGCGTAAATCCCATTCAAATTGCAATCCCAGAACGCAAAAGCTATAAGCAGGCGAACTGGGAAAGCTACAAAAATTACCTTCTAAATTATATCCCAGACCCTTTACTTCATGCCAATTTAGAAGAGATAGATGAAGAGCTGGATAAAATCACCGACCTCCTAATTAAAGCAGATGAAAATAGCATTCCCCGTATCAAATATAAAACCATTCCAGCTCCCATTTGGACCCATCCCATGAAAGCCCTGGCCCAAGAATATAAGGACCTGTCCAATGTAGTAGCGCTGATAGGCCCCAACCACAATGCCCATAGAAGAATAAGACAGATTAAAGACGAACTCCAGACACTAATTACAGACCAACAAATACAGGTATGGGACAGACTGGTTGAAGGACTCAACATACAAAGAGACTCACGCACATTTTGGCAGACATATAAACGATTAAAAGGACAACCCCCACATAAAAAAAATTACACTCAAACATAACGGTAAAGAAATTGACGAAACTAAAGAGATTGAGGAAATGTTTAGGATTTTCTGGTCTTTAATCTTTAAAATTACCCTCGAAGAAAATGACAATTATGACATCGATTTCGAAAATGACATAATCAAACAGCTAAACACATAAATACATAAAACCTCCCCTCATCATTGTGTGACGCAGGAAAGAGTGATGGAGGGCTATGGAAGTAAAATAACTGCCCAAGAGCTCTCCGTTGCACTAAAATCCTTTCGTCAAAGAGCACCGGGTACCACGGGGCTGACCAGGGAGAATTTTATCAAGGCCTCGCCTAATGTTCTAAGTGGGCTTCTTAACATCATGAATGCCGCTCTGAACACGGGCTACTCTCCTGATCAGTGGAAAGTGCCCAAGATGATCTTCATTCCCAAATCGGGAAAGCCCCCGGACTGCCCTGCCAGCTTCCGGCCGATATCTCTCTTAGAATTTGCTGGCAAAGTCTTCGAGAAGATATTGGCAAATAGGGTCAACTCTTTTCTCAATGAAGCCAACTTGCATAACTAGCAGCAACACGGATTCAGAAGGAAAAGAGGGACTGACACGGCACTAGCCGTTATTACGGAAAAACTTGCAAACATCAAGGCAAGCAAAAGGCATGCCGACCTGGTGCTCCGCGATGTTAAAAAAAGCTTTTGATAAGGTTTGGAAGAGAGGCCTGCAATTTAAGATCCTTCAAGTAGCCTCAACCCCATTCTTGAAAGGATTCTATGCGATTACATAATGGAGAGGAGAGCATATATACATATCAAAGGATACAAAGGTCCCGAATTTGAGCTCGAATCATGGGTCCCGGAAAGGGATGTCTCAGTCCTCTTTTATACAACATTTACACACGCGACTTACCACAACCTCTCTCCGAAGGTACGATATACGTCCAGTTCGCTGACGATATATCGCAAATTTGTACCCCCGCTTACGTTCACAGGGAATTTATGGCGAGAAACACGGCTAGGGAGATTTCCAACTTCAACTCTTTCGAGAGGAAATGGAAGATATCAACCAATGCCCCAAAATTCAAAATAATTCACATGTTTTGCAAGACCTTCAACGATATACGGGTAAATGGGGAGAGAATCCCCTACTGCCCGGAAGGGACGGTTCTGGGGCTCAAAATCACCACAGGGGGATACAAGAGTCATATCGGGCGGACAGTCGCGAATAGCAAGAGAGATTTGAGGGAGTTTTATAGGTTCATCGACCTAACTCGCTCAAATAAACTCAAGATATTCAATGCGTGCATTCGCTCGAGACTCTTATACCCCCCGGTGCCGTTGAACGCGAGCGCCAAGACCCACATTGCGAAACTTCATGTCATCCAGAACAAAGCGGTTTTACTTATTACAAACACCCGAAGAAGAGAACATAAACAACAGAGGGAGATCCACGACTCGGTTGGATTATCTCCGATCAACGTGGCGCTCCACGAGAGAGCTAAGAGAATATGGCAAGCCATTGGCGCCCGCTTGACCCCTGAATTCTTTCGTACACACTTAGA
This sequence comes from Ceratothoa steindachneri, assembly GCA_963969495.1. Taxonomy (NCBI): domain Eukaryota; kingdom Metazoa; phylum Arthropoda; class Malacostraca; order Isopoda; family Cymothoidae; genus Ceratothoa; species Ceratothoa steindachneri. The sequence goes on along the minus strand of OZ018322.1, from coordinate 170,822,541 downwards.
AATAGAAGTAGACCAAAAAGTAAGACCATTCAAAAGTAGCAAGTTACAGGCAGACAATGACGTGACTCCGAAATACACTTGACAGAACTGAAAAAAAAACATCCAATGTAATGCGCAGGTTCCTTTAGCAAATCAAAACTCAAATTAAAAACTATTTGCAAAACGCAAACTAAAAATCCAATTCACTTTTTTGAATTCATTTAAAATGATAATCATAAAACTTTTAAAAAACTTTAAAAACTCACAGCGGGAATAAAACCCCGCCAAAAATAAAGGCTTGAATGCCAAAAGATCAATAAGATCGAAAATAATAATTAAATCAACCACGATTAATTTAATTAAATAAACTATAAATTTATAATTTATAGTTTATTAAATAATGAAAAAACACCCCCAAAACACACAAAACTAACACATTGACAGAGCTACCCTTTCACCAGGGATCTTTTTATTCTGTCTCCTACACATCATCTATTCTTTAAACTCACCCTTCAACCACTTTGCTCTCTTACTATTCTCTCTCTAATTCTACCTATATTTCATCTCTTATTTTGTCCAATGTCCTACTGGGGGACCTGGATGCACGTCTGCAAGAAACAGGCTACCTCACCAAAAGCAACGCCGGCCGCAACCTGCAACTCTTAATGGACAGGAATATACTCAAAAGAGTAGGCCCTGACTTCCCGATCTATACAACCAGGCGAGCCTCCACCCGCCCGGAAATAGTAATGACGTCACTAAACTTTCCATATAACATCTATATGGAACCAGTCCCCATCTCTTGTAGTGACCACATTAGAATTTTGGTAACCATTAACCATAGTCCATAATGGTCCCCATAAGTCCCAGGAAGTCGTATAAGAGAGCAAGCTGGTTAAAATACGCATCAATACTGGAAGAATACTCCCAACCGAACCCGCACAGGAAAAAACCAGGAAGAACTTGACGATATGACAGACAGTCTGATCATAAAATTAATAGAGGCCGACGAACAGGCCGTACCGAAAATCAAATTCAAAACCTTGCCACACCCAAAGTGGACAACGGAAATGAAAAGGACGGCAAAGAAAATCAGAGAGGAATACCAAGAAATAAGAGACTATAGCACGAATCGGCAGAGAAGTAAAGAACTCAGACAAATGAAAGATAAAATGGTTTTTCTAATTGAAGAACAACAAGAAGAAATGTGGAAAGAAATAGTAAGGCAAACGGAAACAACAAAAGATGCAAATGAGGCATGGAGGCTAATAAAGATAATCAAAGGCAGACCACCAAGCAAATTGATTAAAATCACCGATAATAATAACGAATATCTGAGGAGTAATGAATAAATAGAAAGAAAATTCAGAAACTACTGGAGCAAAATTTAATTAATAGAAGAGGCAGATAATGAAAGATTCGATAGAGAGACAAAAAGAAGAGTCACCGAATTCATAAGAATCAATATTCACAGACTTACATCAGAGGAAGGAGTAGATAACAGAGTAGAAGAACACCTAGGACTAGGAGCCACCATAACGATGGAGAAAATTTAAAGAGCCATTAACACCTTCAAACAAAAGGCACCCGGGTCAACAGGCCTAACCAAGTACAACTACGAGAAGGCCCGCGGAAACATACTTAATTGCATAAAATACCTATTCAATGTCTATCAAAATATAGGAGCCTTCCCAGAGAAGTTCAAAGTAGCGAAGATGGTTTTTCTGCCAAAACCAGGGAAGCCATCAAATATGGTCTCGAGCTATAGGCTGATTTCGCTGCTGAACTTCCTGGGAAAGGTTTTCAAAGAGATCGTGAACGGGAGACTGGACACTTTTCTCAAGGAAACAGAAATATAATAAACATCAGTATGGATTCAGGAAAGAAAGAGAAACTACTATGGCTCTAGCAGTCATTACAGAAAAGTTGGCACAAGCGACTGCCAAAAAGGGTTACGTGGAAGTGGTCCTCCGCGATGTCGAGAAGGCCTTTGGCAAGGTATGGGTCGAAGGACTAAAATATAAACACCTTCAGCTCAATCTCAGCATCAGGATGGAAAAACTCCTGGCTGATTATCTAACTAACAGGAAGGCATATAAGTATCAAGGAACTAGAAGGCCCCATCTTTAATCTCTAAATGGGGGTCTCACAAGGGGGGTGCCTGAGCCCCATCTGTACTCCATCTTTACAGCAGACCTCCTGCCTCCGATTTCACCAGACTGTATGAATATTCAGTATGCAGACGATATCAGCCAGTTGATCTCATCACGCTCCACGAACCCCAGATGGCAAACAAGGACTACCAAACGAGAAGTAAAAAATATAAACGACTTGGAAAAAAATTTGAAGATTAAAACCAATGTCACAGAGTTCAAGATTATTTCAATCCTAAGAAGGAAAAATATCAAATTAACGTCGACGGAATCGAGTACCAATACTCAAAAGAAGGGAATGTGTTAGGCCTACACATAGGTAAAAGAGGATACCATAACTATATAAAAACAGGACAGCCAAGGCAAAATAAGGCCTAAGACTGATTTACAACCTTAAGAATTTAAGTCGAAAAAGAAAAAAGACGTTATACAAAGCGTTTGTTGAATCCGTCCTGGGATATCCACTGATACCATTGCATACGACCTCAAAATCTTGCAAAAAGAAGCGACAACGAATTCAAAATAAGGTGGCTTATTTGATCATGGATACAGGAAGAAGAGTTAGAAAAAGAATCCACGAAATAATAGAAATAGCCACTATCGAGTAAAAGCTCGAGGATACGAGCAAAGAATTAACGATACCACAAAGAAACTGACTCCGAAAAAAATTCCAGCGTAGCAGGCACTGCCTAATACACGAGGAAAATCCGATCCTAACGTGAACAATAAAAAAAAACAAGAGGAATAAAGAATAACCTATGTATACCTAAAAGAAAAAGGCATGAATGCTTAAATAAAATAAAATAAAATAAAATATATATATATATATATATATATATATGTATATATATATATATATATATATATATATATATATATATAAACTCAATAATAATTAATTAGAAGAAACGCTACCCGAAAGGGTACTGTACTGAAAACCACAAACTCAATTAGAATGTTAAAGAATAATAAATAGAAGTAAGAACAAATCAAACTTAGAAAGAATAAGCAAACAAAGAAATTCAAGAAAGAGAAGAGATTAGCCAGCATCCTGGCAATTTACACTCTCACACACAACTACTCTTCATCCCCCTCCCCAATTATTATTATTATTGTTATTAATAAAAAACAAAAAACTCCCATGCTATCCATCTATCATCCCTTCTTCTCTCACCTATGATCATGATAATTAAGCATACATATGTAAGTGAGTACCCGAAAACTCATTCGTGCGAGCTTAAATTCTTTTTCTTGGGCCTAGGTGTTCGACGGGACAAAACAATAAGGTGTTTTTTTTATATTGAATCAAGAGATAACGCATGCATGAGTCCAAAAATAGTAAATAAATCTCTCATAATCAATTATTGAAGTAACAGAGCGGACCAAAGCGACCACAAAATCTAACACTTGTCTTGCTACGGAATCCTAAATGCGGAAAGACAATATCAGAGCCCGTTTTAAATCGGGAAAACTGCTCTTCGTCTTACTAAGAACGAGTTTAGCTCCAAGAAACAGAAGAGGGAAATTTGAAGGTTTGTTTCATCCTGAGGAAATCCAGGATAGTTAAATTGTCGCATCAATTTGTAACAACCCCCCACCTCAATTCAGTTCATATGCAAATATCTCCAAAATTGAAGAATTTGCACGGCTTTGAAAGCAAACACAATAGCCGTGAAACCATTTTAAATAAAGCTATCGTGTCAAGGAAATGGGGATTCGGACGCGCGCCATCAAGCGCTTATCGCTTTATAAAAATATTTTCAAAAATATGATGAGTAGGTAAAAGAAATGTTCATGGTACATAGAGGAATGCATTTAATATATTTTATGAAGATTTTTTCTGTTATAATCGTATATTCAAGAAATTATAAACAATTAACTAACAAAATAAAATATTGACACGTACAAAATAAGAGAACTTTTTTCAGGAACATTCTAGAAATTTCTTGTAATCATCTGTCAACATTTTGCTTAGTTGGTACGAAATGTACAACCGCCATTGTCGTCGTACTCAATCTGCAGAGATGCGACCGTATGTGAAAGTGACTCCTGAGCTCCATCATGAATAGTTAGCTTGAAGACTTCAGAGAGGACTCTTTCTGAGATTTCAAACGAGGTAGGAAGGCCCAAGAGCGTGGTTTCGCGCGCCCTGAGGTTTTACAATGAAAAAAAATCCATAAATCGCATGGAAAAGTCGGTCGACCCCGCATAACCACCATTTGAGTAGACAGCGCTATTAGGCACTTCTTTATGAATGATCCCTTCGAGACAGCATCAGGAAGTTTTCTAAAAAATAAAACCAATAGTGACAATGGAATGAGACGTTTCACAGTGTCCCGTCGCATCAATGCATCTGGTTTAAAGCTCGATCTCCAGCAGCCAAACCAATCATCAGTAATCAGAACCAAAAGGCGAGACTTGAATATCCGGAACTTCATGTTGTTTAGAAGGATGCAAATTGTGAGACAATTCATTCAGCAAAGAAAGTAAATTTAATTTAGTTGAATCTGATGACAGACGCTTTGTTAGACGCGCTGCAGGTGGCAGACCTAAACCAAAATGTGTTAAAAAGACACCCAAGCATGGATGAGGCAACAACATGGTAAGGGCATGTTTTGTCTGAAGGAGTTGGTCCGCTAGTCCTAATAATTGGAACGGTATATGCAAATGTGTACCTAAACCTAATACAATAACATGTTATACCTTCACTCCGAGCATCTCTCAACTAGTCAGCTGCATTTATTCAGGATAACAGGATATGCCATACTGTAAAGCGAGTAAAATACTATTTTGAACAAGAAGATACCAAGTAATTAAGTGGCCCTCTCAGAGCCCGGAATAGAGAACCTCTAAAAGATCATTGGAGACCAGAATCCTTCAACTGTTACGGATTTGTTAGAAAATGGAGAAAGAATGGAATAAAATAACACTAAAATTTTTGCAAGAAACGGGTGAGGTCCTGTGATCGGAGTTTCACCGAAGAAATAGAAAGAAAAGGCTTTAACACCTCATAATAAGCATTTTAAGATTCATCGTTGTCAAATCTCGCTTTGTTTTTAGTGTATTTGCTTGATAAGCAATTCTGTGAATCATCGTTCTCTTATTTTGCACGTGTCAATATTTTGTTTGTTTATTTAGTATGATTTCTTGAATATATAATTGTATCAATATATAGTCATATCATAAAATATATTAAATGCATGCCTTTATATACCATGGAAATTTCACTTACCTACTCATGATACTTTCTAATAATATTTAATAAAGGAAAATCTTTCTCTTATTTTACTCAGGAGTGTATATATATATATATATATATATATATATATATATATATATATATATATATATATTGTAATTTTTCTTTCGCCCAAATAGTCTTTCAGTTCGTAAAATTAAATTTCTGGCAAAATTTAACCTAAAACTCTCAACTATTCCTACCAAACCTGAATTTTAGCACTATTTTTTCGCAAATAAAAGCAAAATCTTAGCAATCGTATGAATACGAGAGAAAATAAAACTTTATTGTAAAAATCAAATTCGTTTTATCTTCCCCACCAATTCAATCTGACTGGTTGCATTTCACGACATCCCTATCTTCTCTGTCAGCAAAAGTGTTTATAGTCTGGTTGCTGGGAATTTCATTCAACCCGATTCACTCCACTGATTTTCTGATGCACTGTGGATATTGCGCGGTCGGCCTGGTTTTATACCAAGCAAATTTCCATCGCAATAAAATTGTTGTTTGAGAGACGAATGGAGTTATGGCGAAAATGACTTAGCGAGGAGTTTTGAGTCTTTGTGGTTTTCATTTGTTGTAGTGTAGTTAATTGAAAAAGTTTCTATACAACGCGTTGTAAATTTCATATTATATAGTGTGTGTTGACGATGGTCATCCAGGTTTATCGTGTAGGACCTAAATTAGGAGTTTAATTAAAAATTAAAGTTGAAATTTGTTGTTTATTATAAAGGAATACTCTTCCTTTTGGGGAGGAAGACTTAATGTGGAACATTAGAACAGAATGGAAAATATAGGTGGGGGTGGCATTTAAATCAAGGATGACAAGCACTTGGACTTTCCATTAGTGGGCCGATCTTTGGTGACTCTAAGCTACTATAAATTTATAATTTGCTTCCTTTCTCGATGATCTAACGTAGGTCACACATTTATAATTATCCATCGGAAAGAAAAAGCGAGGAGCGATGAAATCAGTGGATGTGAAAATGTGTGGTTAGGTAAGCTAGAAACCAAGAGGGCGTAACTTCCCTGAACTTGTTCCTATTCTACAAACAAAGAAAGTTCCCTGTTAAGAACGGAGAAGAGAATTAAGGTGAATGAAAATAAAACAATCTTGAAAACATCATCAGGAAAAAATTGGTGTCAATAACCCCACTCTGAAAATCACGAATTTTAAGACACACGGAGGGCGGGGGGGAAGTGACTATTGGTTCATTTATTTTTTGAGCTTTTGTGCTCCTTGTAATAAGCTTAAGAATCGCTAAACAGTTTTTTTAGAGGTTAACTTCTGGGATATTCTAATTGAAGATTAGAAACAGTAAAAGTGGAGACCATTAATGCAATGAAAATATCACTCGTTAAGATGAAACTCTTCAAAAATTCGTATTATTTTCGCTTTCTACATCGAAAAATATTCAAAGATCAACTGAAAAGTGAAAGACCATAATATGCTTTGGTTCATAACTTGAAAATGTATATGAGTATTCCGTACCTCGAGCATGTTAACAGTGGGGTAGTAGAAACTAAATTGAGTGGAAGTGTCTCTACGTGTGCGAATGATGGTGGGAGAGATATTCACAAGGATGAATACCTCAAAAGACCTTGCTATCTATCCCATGAAGTACTCTTTAGGAAAATCTCTAACATATGTACAGCTTAAGAAAAAATATAGTGTAGATGAAAGTGCTCTCTCTCCCCCACAGCTTACACCTATCTCTCCAACTTTGCGGGCGTAGAAAAGCCAAAAATATACCTGAATGTGCTGGGGAATAGGACACAACCAGGAATCTTTATAGTAACGCTATACTTAAAAAAGTAATAATAATTAATTATCTATATGAACTTTATTGTGCATTTAATAACTGTTAGTCAATTCTATGTGTGATAACGGAGTGGTATAGAGTGGACATTTCTTGTATCTCCTATTTCTCATCTTGTATTTTCTACGCCAGGTTAGGACACTCGAACCGCCAGCAAGGACTGAATTATTCGATACTTACTCATGATTAATCTAACTTTGATGATTTCAGGAACTCATCAGTCGAATTCAGGTGAGAATTCGTCGAAAGAGTAAATTGATTAAATTAGTAAATGAATCCAATACAAAAAAAACAAAACAAAAAAACAAACAAAATCATTTCTCAGTCAAACCAAATCAGTTAGAAACGTGATTGAAAATCTTCCTGTCAATTTTATTTCTATTTCGAGTTTATTTTTGAGTCTCGAAGTTTTATAATAGTTTTTCAGAAATAAAATTTTGTACGCTTATCATTCTTCCTTTTCATTACCATTATTAGGTTTTGTTCCATTTATTTTGAAGAATAAATTTTCACCTGTGTATGTTTGTGTCTGTCGGAAGATTGGCGTGTTTTGAACGTCCATTTGTAAACAAGACCACCAAAATATCTAGGACGTATTTTCTAGTCGCGTGGTCGCGTCTATAAGTTACTATAGGTCAGTCGGGCGGTTGGTGACCATTTTACTTTTCAATGAATTTTTTGGCAATAACATCATAACTATTCGACCAATTCTAACGAAATTTGAAACCAATATGTTATTTTGCATTGTATTTTAAATTATACAATTGCCAAGGTCCTCCCAAGGTTAGTCCGTCAATTATTTGGCAAAAACATTGTAACTATTCGACCGATTCTAACGAAATTTGAAACCAATATGTTATTTTGCATTGTATTTTAAATGATATAATTGCAAAGGTCCTCCCGAGGTTAGTCCGTCAATTATTTGGCAAAAACATTGTAACTATTCGACCGATTCTAACGAAATTTGAAACCCATATGTTATTTTGCACTGTATTTCAAATGATACAATTGCCAAGGTCCTCCCGAGGTTAGTCCGTCAATTATTTGGCAAAAAAATTGTAACTATTCGGCCGATTCTAATGAAATTTAAAACCCATATGTTATTTTACATTGTCTTTTAAATTATACAATTGCCAAGGTCCTCCTGAGGTTAGTCCGAAAATTATTGAAAATTTTGAAGATCATAAAGTCATAAGTCAAAATAATTGAGAGCACGCGACTTAGGTCTGTTAACCTTGTTTCAAGGTTGTAAGGTCATATGGTCATAAGGTCATCAGTCAGAATAATTGAGAGCACGCGACTTAGGTCTGTTGACCTTATTATTTGGGCGGAAGTGCAATCATAGCCTAACAATCCGGAAAGATTGGAAGTAGGTTCAAAGGCCGCTCATTAGCGATCATCAGACCACGTTTCATAATTATTCTTCTTTCTCATTTCTCTTTTCAATTTGCCAAAATATTTAAAAAGAAAGAAAGAAAAAGCGAAGCTAAGCCACATCGGGTGTGATAAGTTGCCGGGTGGAGTCACGATTGTGGTAGACTTCATGGCGGCTGACATAATACTGTAGATGCGTGTCGTTCGGATCACACGTTAATCAGTAGGTTGACACACAGAAATAAAAGGTATCATGAATGATTGCAGATCAGTGGTAATTGTCCATAGTTCGATAGTACTGGTAGTATCGAGGATTTCGTTCGTTATCATTTCTCTTTCCTGCCCTTTCAGGCATTGCTAAATGAGGCCTCGAATCTATTCGTGTTTGAAGCACACAAAAAGTGGCCTCCTGACGTTATTTATCAAGAGGGAAAGGACAGAGCGCGCATTGCAACAAAGGCTCATGTGCGTTGTAACAAGGGTTCGTGTGTAACGCAACAAAGGCTCGTGTGCATCGCAGCAAGGTTTCGTGTGTAACGCAACAAAGGCTTCTGTGCATTTTAACGAGGGTCCATGTGAATTGCAACAAGGTCTTATGTGGCAATAGGAGCTATGATCCCATGTGCAATTCATAAAACTAATTACCCAATCGCTGTGACGTATTTTTGCTTAATCTCGCTAATTTAATGTGCATTTGTGTAGCTCTTGCTAGATTAAAGGGTAAGGTGCGAGATGTCATGCCTCGGTACCGGGTTCAATTCCCGGCGTTTGTGGACACAACAGATTTTTGGCGCTCACAGGGAGCAGCCGCTAATAAGGCGGGTTTCGAATTTGAGGCATACGCAGAGACGGCTCTGGCCAAAGACGTCACCATACACATAGCTAATCACAACATCGCTATCTCTTCCTCCCTCCTTTCTTCGCACAAACATATCATTCCTCTGTCCCGGACCTTTTCGAAAGAGACTTCATGCCCCTTCTACTCTGACGCGGAATGGGTGGCCGTTCAGGGGGTCACGGAGGGTAACAACACACAGTACTACCACTCTTCCTGCACATTCTCCCCCAATTAGGACCGGCCCCTCTGGAAAGAGGTTACGTATATTCCCGACCCCTTGAAGGCAGTCCCAGATCAGGATCAAGTTCTAGAACTAATCCCGATCGTGGGCCGGGTGGGTTGCAGGAGAGGAACTTCCCAAGTAAAAAACAATCCTGGTCGAAAAGTTTCGAACAAATTGGTGTCAAAGAGTCGAAGCCTGTGTTCAAGTGAAAAGGGAGTTATGGTAATTAAAGCGAGAGGTAAAAACCGGAGCTAAGATTAAGGAGAAGCGCACCAAGAATAGAGCCTTGCGGAACATCATAACACCCCTCCTTTAGACGAAATATATCACTCTCAATATGAAAAGTCTGAGTAAAATATAGATAAAAACGAAAAATGTTGAATGAAGTACAAGTGAAATGCAGTAAATCACAGTGGCAATGAAGAAGGAGAGTTTGATTGAAGGAATCAAATTTTGACGCGAGATCAAGAAGTACTAGAGTGGAAGCTTTACGAATATCAGCCGCACGACGAAAGTAGTCATGCACATGTATGGAAGCTGATTCAGTTTTTTTTCTACATTGAAGCAAGAATGGAAGATTTCATCAATGATGAAGGTATGGGAGGGCGGACGGGGGGGGGGGCATGTGACCTAGAATCTGGGCTAATACTAGTCTTTAAACATATATACAAAGGAAATGAGGCCCAAAGATCGGATGGTAGCTTGCCGAGTTGTTTGTGTTCAGGTTAGGTTTTATAAGTCATGAATTAAGAGCCCCTTGTTTGAATTAAGATGGTGCCACGCTAAATGCGAAGGATATGTTAAGGATACCAATCGGTTGAAGGAGAAGAACAGGAAAAAACTGAGTGTAGAGACTCATAAGGAAAGGGTCGAAATGAGGATTGGTCAGTTCCAAAGTATCAAGAAGCGAATTTAATTCCTCAGGGGACACTGCTGCGGTGAAAGAAAGGAGTTTAGAGTAGGGAAAAGGTAGAGTTACCCGGTGGCGAAGTACAGAGTTAGAAGGGATCTCATGAAGGATATTAACTCTCTTGTGAGAGAGAAGTCAGATACTTTAGCAGGGGTGGTGAGGGAAATAGACTTGCACGTTAAAGAGGAAGAGAAACGACAAGAAACTTGAACATCTTATGGATTGTTTTTATTATTGATAAGCAAAGATTCTGTGTGGGCTTCTCCGACAAACTTTAGAATAGCTGTTAAGAGTTAGTATCAATGGGGGTAAGATGGGGAAGCTGTTGCTCTCTCAGCATCACGAAGACGAGCAGCTCGACGGTGCCTCTCGCAGAATCACATGTGTTTCTTTGCATTCAAAATTCTATCGGACAACCAAGCTTGCCATTCGCGATATGAAATGTGAAGATGTATGGTATAGCATAAAGAGAAGAAGAGAAAATTCGGTAAAAAGAGCAGAGGCGGTTGTCGAAGACAATAGCGAGTGTAAAAGTGAAGGAAGATCCATGGTAATCACTTCCTGATCAATTGAGTAGAGCCGACGATCACAGTGGGCATGCAAGGGCCAGATGAATGAGAGAAAGAAGTAGTAAAAAAAATTCCCGCACAGGGATAGGATGGAGCAGGCTGTGAATTGGAAAAGAGGAAAGGACAAAGTCAAGTATATTTACATGTGTATTAGTGGTGGACGGGAGAAAAATAAAAAAAAGTAAAGTTTTAAAATATTGAAAAGTCGGAGATATGAGGGGTATTATGATGTGCGATATTAAATTCGCTTAGAATATGCAATATTTTGAAGGGAGTTTAAGAAATTCATCGAAAGCAGTCGGCAGATTGGCCGAGAGGGCAAGAAATAATTGTAATTTGAGAGTTGGCCTCAGAGGCAAAGAGATGAGTAAAACTTATGAAAGAAGGGCAGAAATGGGAAGGGGAGGCATAATTAAGCCACTACCAACTCATGTTGGCTATCACTGAGTGGATTACAAAATAATTACGAGTGAATACGGCTGCAGAAATATCATGTGAATTATCCACGAGCCATGTTTACTCTCGCTCAAAGATGGTGGACGACTCAGATGCGATAAAATCATAAATGAAATTAACTTTGTTTAACGACAGGAAGCTGCAGTTTAGAAAACCAGCGAAGAGAGGGGGTGGCATGAAGGAGAGAGCTTGTGTATAATGAGAAGTGGAGCAACTGTTTTTGAGTTAGTGGGAGGTATGATGGAGTCTTCTAGAGAAAATATTACGTAGATTTGTAGCGAAAGTGAAACCCCCAATGTATCTTGATGAAATGTTTTAATAAATTTAGTTATTTTATTCTATGAAAAATTGATTAAATTTGATTAATGCTTTGTTAGATGACTTATGAGTCTGATATTAGATATGATGGTCTTCAATCTGCATATCAATTTGTTGAAGTATGGCCCAGTGTCCGGGAATATACGCACACCGGCTCTAATATAGGCTAAGCAAGGCAACAAATGTTATTGTTTGCAGAGTGCGATTTGAATAGTTAGCTGCAGCTGCGTCACCAAGGAATATTCCAAACACAACGAAAAAAATAGATTTTAATACACACTAAATAAAAAGCACAAGATAAATATGGATATATATAGGTACATGAATAAGGCAGAATTAGGTTTCGAATAATAATTGGATAACCAAGGTTATTAAATGGTTATAATGGGAGATTTGTGGTAGTGAGCGATTTAGTTCCTTTGAACCACGAGAGAAAAGCGGGGCGAACTTGGTGGGAGGTCTTGGTGACCTTGATTACTCGAGAGTGTAGCCAAGAACCCGCAGAGGGTGTTGCTACTTTCTCCAAACTTGGATTTTTAGAGATGCGGGCTTCTTGTTCTCAAGAGGTCACCGGACGAACTTCGAAGTGGAGAGGTGACGTCTCCAAACTCGGATCGATCAAGCTATCGGGCTTCTTGTCCTCAAGAGGTCACCAGAAGAACTTCAGAGGACGGCTTCTTCAATCCTTGATCCAAAGGCGGTTAAGAAAGGCTGACGTTGCTTCACGAGACTCTTCTCCCTGACCCGAAGATACGAGTGTGGTGTCCGGCTCTTCCGTGGCCTGCGACCGTCACTAAACACTTCTCGGGAGAGAGCGTCGTTGAATCAAACTCCTTTCGGGAAAGCGTCGACTAACCGAATCTGCAGGTAATCCTTGGGAGGGTGGATATATACCCGGATTTCTCAAATCCTCGTTATTGGCCGTGACAACCGAGCGTCTCCTTGTGGGAAAGTGTAAGAGGCTGGGATCAGCGGGCCAGACGAAACGACCAGCGGCTGGAGACATAAAAGCTGTTCAAGGCAACTTTACAAAATAGAAGAGTAATCTCATGACCCGGAGGGGGGCGGGGAGATTAAGATGGCGGGGAGGTAGCCTTTGATTTCAGTGTCATGCCTCGGTGTGAATTTCTCAGTGACCTGGCGGCAAGTCCAAAAAGGGTGAAGTCAGAGGGAGGGGTGGGGATGACTCGCTTTCTCTCCCTAAGTAATATCTTAGGAGGTGGGGAAATACTACTATTTTAGTGGACCCCTCTACACAATTTATAGGCTTCGACCTTGAATGTAAGCATTTTCAGATGGCAGATCGTACTTTGGTTGTCGCTTCCTTTCTCGTCGTGACATTCTCTTTTCTTCTCCTTCTGAGCTTCTAAAGTTATTCTTTCTTTTGTAATGATGATTCACCAGAATTCGGTTTCCCAAAGTTTTCTATCCTCTGTGTCTGTTTGCCAATTAATGGCCTATTTCTTATGTTGTGAATTATGACGTCTTTGAATCATTTCCTTTCTATACTCCCCTTACGTTTTCTTACTTTAATTTAGGAATAAAAAACTTACATTGTGTTTAGCGTCATTGAATGTAGCCAGTCCTCAATTAGTTCTTTGGGTAAAGGCCTGAAAGCTTCTAGCTACTCATTGGTGCAACATCTCAATGCTAAAATTAATTGGCTACTCAAAGACAGCAACACTGTTATTCATGGGAGGTGAAATGAATTTATATGGAATAACAAATATGTGCTGACCTGAAAGCTGCTGATGAATGTAAATCAAAAGAAGAAATATAATACTCGTATTTTAGCTACTTTTAAAAATATTCTTCATGAATACGAAAAAAATAGTAAATAGAAAATTTTATAGCCATTATTAACATTATATTTTTCATGCCCGATGGTGAGGGATAATACTCGTAGATTTGTAACGTCATTTTACCGTAACAAATAAAGGTACATTTTGAAAGATTATTTGCTCTTACCAATCGTTAGAGCTATTCAATTCTTAGTTAAATACAATGCTTGATTTTAGGTTGTGACGTCTTCGAGGAGTCCTTAGAATGTCACAAATTAATCTCCTCATTTTGATACTCAGCCTATTTCTAAGCATTTTTACTTTCACTAACTTTAACACTTGATAGAGCACTTTCCCCATTCTTTCTTACATCGGTGTCTCGCTTGGTTTTCGCTCTAAAAGGAGAATAAAAATCCTCAAATCTTTTCGAAAATGAGACTTAAGGTAGTGAAACGGTCCAACGACCTATCCGACTTTTTTAACGGTTAACTATACATTATAATAAATTAGTCTGCTCTCGAGAAGATCTACTCATATTTCATACTTTCTTACTACCTCATTTCCAACACTTGGGCAATTTATTTTGTAATAGTTTTCTTCATGTTGATACACAAACATTATCTGGGGCTACTTCAGCGTCCGGAATACAAGTCTATTTACACTTTAGTGTGCGGTCTACCTGCACTTTTACACTTTGTACTAGAAGATGATAAAAAATAAATTGAATAATGTTGAATAATGATATATTATTAATGACTTACAGTTAATCAAACAAATCATAATCAATTTGATCAAAGAAGCCTAAACAGTGCATTACTGGTCATCAATATGGTGAAGTTCATTTGTACTACATAACATACAAACGATTTAAATTAATTTTGTTATTAACGACACATTTTTCGTATAACATTTATGAATGTAACAAAAAAAATATTGAAAATATAGGACACTTTTCTCTTACATGGGTATTCAGCGATTGGTGTTGTTATGCATTTATAAATTTTGCTTACACATAAGGTAGCTACGGTATTTTGACGGCTGATATGGTTAATGATGCATGTGTAGGTAATTGATTTACTTAAGAAACGAATGAATAGAAGATGGATGGTTTTTATTTCTTATTTATTTTAAGATTAACACAGGAACATTCCATGGAAACTTCAGTATCATCTGACAATGAAACACATCCTATTTCTTTTTATTGAATTATTAAAAACAAACTGGGATTTCTTATAACATTGCCCAAATGAATGGGTGATTGTGCAGAACGTAAAAAAAATAATAATTCAAGGAAACTTTTTTGTAAATGTTGTAATTTTTTTGCAACAAAGTTATATATACATACGTTTGTATTTCTCTTTTGAGCACACTTTTTCGGGGTGTTAGAATCTCACCAGCCGATCCCTCCTTTTCAACCTCTTCTATGACGTTTATCATAATTCCTTACCCTTGATATATTGATTATTCGTACGGTACATCACTTTTTTATCCCGTCTTTGTCTTTTCCAGAAGAATGTTTGGTTCTTCAATAGGTTCCTCCCATTGCAAAAACAAACATCAACATACGACTGAAACTTCGTAAATTACAAGTGAAAGTATAGTTGCAATGTAATTTACGATGATATCTGCAAAGTTTTTAGAAACTTTCCCACAACATACTGTACAAACGTATAAATAAACTTTTTTATTCGTTTAAAAAGGTGTAGAAGTCTGCACGGCCTCTCTTCACCGTGATAACATAAACAACAATGGCACGAATGGTACAAAAGTGCACGAGTGTGGCGGTGTGCCCCAAGTTCTTTTGTTTGGTTTGTTGTTTCTAACCCTGTTTAACATCATAAATCAGGGTTCTTGTCCATCTTTCAACATCGGCGGGCTTTGCAATCAGTTACTGACAAGAAATATATTGTGCCAGCCATCACAGATTCTGGATAATATATACATTGGTTGATACCATCAACATGTTTTTCACTGACAAATATACACTCTTCAAAAAATCGATATTTGAAAATTTTTTTGGGGGGAGGGTAACTTAAAAATGAAGCGTTCGAATAATTGTCAATTGTAAGAGACTGAAATCCTTGCTCTCAATAGTTCAAAATTCACCCAACATATCGGTAAATTCGTTTTATGTGCAAATGCTACATAACTTCTTTGATGCAAGATATATATATATATATATATATATATATATATATATATATTTATATATATATATATATATCTTAAAAGCTTTAAAATTTGAGGTGATCACTACTTGTATGGAAATGGAATTAAATCTAACATGTTTAATGCTTTCTGATACGATTAAAATGAACTCTCTTTGAGGCGATTAATGATATGTAGAATAGAATCTTTAAATAGTCTACTCTATTCTTTCTTTTACTAAGACATATCTACTGATTTCTGCCGTCCATTAATGTGTTGGTGGTGCTAAATCTGTGTTGGTTTTTGGTTAGTTTGTTTGTATTTATTTTAAGATTAATTGCTAAATTTTGCTTGTATATTTGCCAAGCATTCTTGTAAATTACTTTTATTATTCCTACCTCTATATCTTTTTCGATTTCAGATTAGAATTTTCCAACTCACGATTTCTGTGCCCGAGTGCGGTGTTAAAATATAACATAAAACAGAATCAAATATCTATGTTACATCGTGGGTTCTCTCTTGCTAAATCACTACTACATCTAATTTAAGATAAAGGGACTTCAAACAATTATAAACACACTGCAAATCACCCGCCAAAGCACTTTTCCTCCTCCTTTTACAAACTGCGTTATCCTCCCAATGTCTACTCTTTCTTTGTCCTACTCTTTTTCAATTGTTGCAGCTTGACGTTGTGGAAAGCACTATCATATATGACCTCGTCCCTCGTGAAAAGCTTGCCATTTTTGGCTTAAAAGAAACGTGGTAAGATGAGGGAAATATAATTATTCCTGCTGTTATGACATCACGAGAATATGTATTATACTGGTATGTATAATTCTCGTGCTCGACGCACGGGGCGTAGGGATGGGAGTGGTTTGATTACTGCCCTATACCTCTCTCCTCTCATTCAAATCGAATCCTCGGAAAATTTCTAAGCTCAATTACAACTTTTCTTCTGAAAATCACTCTTACAATTGTCATCGCTTAGCGTATCCCGGGCCATTCCACGGACAGATTGTTCGATGAGCTGGCCAAATTTCTAAACATGGCACTCTCTAATCCGTCTGCAAGCTTACTTTTCTGATAAATTTTAACATCTTCTGAGTACCCCTTTTATATGCGATTTTCTTACAGACATATATAAACTTTGTTCTATCGTTCTCAATTTCTCATCAACCCCTCCAAAAAATCGAAATACATTTGACCTAGTTGTTTCTGCCTCTCAATTTTATTGCCGAAACATATCTGACACCTGCAAGCTTTATTATCGTCAGCTCTCTTTAATCAACTAAGGACAGATGACAAACCATCTCATCTCTATCCTTCCTTCGTTAGATTCTCCCTTGACCTTTACTGACCTCAACATAACAACCAGCTCTTTATCGCAGAATATGTACTCCTACCCAAACCCTTATCCATACCTCTTCTTGCCGACAACGTACTTTGTGGTTCTGAGTCACTATCTTGAATGCTAAGAAACACCGATGTGCAAGCAAGAAACCACTTCGGGCTGCAGGTGCTCGTGACGGAGAAACAGAATGCGCCATCGTGCCATAATTTTTTGCTACTCACTCCTACACTACCCTAATAGAGTCCACACATGAGGCGCACCCACATCACCATCATGTCGTTAAAGAAGGCACAACTAAATCACATTAATTGTAAAAGCTACTTGGCTTTCTCTTTCTCTCTCTCTACTGCTCTGAAATTCAAGTTCCATCCCCCTAACTCCCTTTCTGAATTTTCAGCCTTCTTATCAGGCAAAAAATTCATATCTGCTCTAGCATACCCTCTACCTCTAATTCCCTCTAACGGGCAACTCCC
The DNA here is from genome assembly GCA_963969495.1 of Ceratothoa steindachneri. Taxonomy (NCBI): domain Eukaryota; kingdom Metazoa; phylum Arthropoda; class Malacostraca; order Isopoda; family Cymothoidae; genus Ceratothoa; species Ceratothoa steindachneri. The sequence goes on along the minus strand of OZ018322.1, from coordinate 170,804,910 downwards.
TACTTTCCTTCCCTCCTTCAAACTTCCTTCTCTTGCTCCTATGTCCCTTGATTAATTGGCTTCCCTCCTTTTCTCATATAAAAGACCCTCTCCCCTTAACTTATTGCCTCAAATTCTTTACCCCAGTTCGTTTCTGTTCTTTTCCCTTAACTTACTGATCTTCCAAACACCTCACTTTCGTTTGGGCTATCAAATGATTTCTAACACGCTGTTGTTCACCCTATCTGAAGGAAACCGAACCTGAACACAAAGGAACCTACAACTTAACATCCAATATCTCAGCTTCCTATCCTATCCAAAGTCGTGGAAAGGATAAAGTCAGCCTGGATTCGAGATTTTCTTTTCTTCTCTAACGCCAGTAAGATTTTTCAGTCTGATTTCAAGGCAGATTGCAGTAATGAATCAGCTCTCCCACATGTCATGTAACACATAGCCTTTTCCGTGAGGCCGACGCCGGTCAGCTTATCGTATTAGTACTTCTTGACTTTTGAATGGTATTTGGCACTATTGACCATACTCTTCTTCTTTACTGATACCGAAAATTTATGTGAATCTCTGGTTCTCCTATCAACTGGGTCCGCTTGTACCTTTCATCTCGCACTCAATTTATCTCCAGGTTTTGAGACTAATACATATATATTTTTAATCCGTTTTTATTAAATTTACGTGCAAATAATTATTTTTATAATATATAAATTATTAAAATTGTATTAAAAATTTAGTATTTTAAAAATATTAAGCAAAAACTCAATTTCTTCGCCAAATCAAATAGGCCCTTGTGGCTTTTGTCATCCGTGAAATTATGTTATGTTATGTTATGTCCTTTTCCTGTACGAGGTGAATTTCAGTGCCTAGAGCTTTGCTATTAGATCTAAAATGTAAAATGATGACAAATATGGGTTAAATGAATACATAGAGTTGCGTAATTATAATCTATTTTGTAGGTTTTGTGGGGAAAAATATATGTTTGAATCTTTTTCAATTCTAGTAATGGTTCTTTCTAAAGAAATGCGTACAGCTATTGTTGCTCTGCACTAAAGTAAGCTGAAATGCAAGGAGATAGTTGCTAAGAGTATTGAATCACGCAACACCATCTTTAAGATTATTTATGACTTTATAAAGACTGCTCACATTCCTGTAAACACATCTTATAGACGGCTAAGAGTTTAAAATGAACGCAAAGATCCACTCATGGTCAACTACCAACTCAAGAATCGGGTTTCCTTCACTGCCGAGCTTGCTCACGAATGGAAAGTAGCAGTTGTGAAAGCTTCAGCGCCCACAGTAAGGCAGAAAAATTTGGACAAAGGTCCCTCCAAGTCAAGGAGGGCTGGAAGAGGTCATATCTCACCAAGAAGAACCTTACAGATAGGTTTCACTTTTGTAGGGAATATAAGGAATAGATTTGAAGACTCGGGCAAAGTGATATTCTTTGATGAAGCTCCCTCGTCAGGCAGAGTTAGAGACACAGAGAGAGAGTCAGACTGAAGGACTAAGCGAGACAGGGGGTGATATATATATATATATATATATATATATATATATATATATATATATATATAGAGAGAGAGAGAGAGAGAGAGATAAGATTATTGCTCTCTGTCCATTTCCTTCGGAGGCCAATTGCCTAGGAATGCAATTTTTTCCCGAGGAGGAGACACGATAGACTCCCGTGATTTTGAGATGGATTAAAACACTTGACGGCATAAAAGAAAATCAGTTAAGTTTAGTCAAACCAGAGTTTATTTATGTTCTTGCACATAGAGAGAAGACGACGTATTACCTTCTTTAATTTGAACCCTCACTATTCTTCATCATTATCCTTGGTAACTGTTTTTTGATACATATATTTTAGCCAAATTCCTAAGTCTTAGTCTTCGCTAATCACTTTATACATAATCACAAAACAACTCCAAATGGCAGCAATCGTTTCCTTCTTTGTTCTGCATGCTTTCAACTTACGTTTCTGGCATAACTTCAGCGAACTTAGAAACTTTTTAATTCACAGCATTCGTTCACAAAGTTGCTCATACGTTTGAAAGAATAATTATCAATTAAAATATAATTACAGTGTTTTCGCAGTGTATAGCGTCAAGCGAATAAATTCAGTGCATTAATGTAAATATTTATGTTTATGTTTCCTATGTTTAATTAATTCATTACACTATAATTTAGGAAGACAATTTTCTTAACAGCTTGAATTTTTAATTTAAGGAGTTACAAATTTCGCGATATGAATATAGTCATGGCCAAAAGTTTTCACATTAGTTTATTGATGAGTATATTTTAACTTTAGAATTCTTTGGTGAAGTAGGGAAAAGATAAATATGATTATTGAATGTTTTGGACTTTTTAAAAACAAAAAGAATTACAAATTGGGTAGTTTAAAAAAATTGAGAAAATTTGCTAAAAATTTAGGCATGGTTGTTTTTTTTCGTTAGCCCGATCCCTTACATAATAATTTAAGTACGGTTTATTCTAGTTGCGTTTTTAATTTTTTTTTTTATGGCAATGGAACTTTTTCAAATTAAAATTAATTATGTGATGTTCTGGAGTTTTTTTTAAAGGAAGGGGGGTGGGGTAAAAAAGGAAGAAATTCAGAAAGATTTTTCATAAATTGTTGAAATTAAAGCAATAATTTTTAAGAAATTTAAAAACAAAGGAAAAGATTCCATTTTATCCCCCCCAACAGTTATTTTTAACAAAATTAATCAATTTATGCTTAATATTTTCTTTAATGAATTCAATCGTTAAGAAACATATAATTTGCTAACTTTTGACCAATATTTAAATGGAAAAACTATCATTCTAAAAAAATACTCACACGTAAACAACACTTTGACAATCACAAAAGGGTTAATTGATAAAGGAAAATGTAATTACAATAAACAAAGGAATCTGTCGTTCCCCTCGAAACGTGTTGCATATTTTGTAAATAAACGTAACAAATTGAAAAAAAACAACAAACTAAATTCCAGATAGGAATATAAATGACAATGTACTGGAAGAAAATGAATTAACTGGCAATATTGCTTTAACAAATGAAAGCGTGGTTCAAAGGGCTCAAATTTTACAAAACGACATTATTACTTAAATCAAACAAAATAAATTGAAGATAAATAAGGTTTTATCCAACAAAAATAATATTGTTAATGAGATTGAAGTAAATAAAAAACAAAAGTTTTTTTGACTTAATTAACCAGGGCTCGTTTAAACTTTTTTTTTTTTCAAAAAAATACCTAAAACCTTTAATTTTAACAAAAAATATTTGATAATAATAATTTCATTTTTAAAATTAAATACGTTTTTTTATGTTGAATAAATTTGAAGCTCAAGCACCATCGCGAGAGAGCTCCGACCGAGCATGCCATTATGGAAATTTAGTCTGGTTGATACAAACACTAAGCCTGCTGTAAGATATATCGAGATTATAGACAAGAGAAATGTAGATACGTTAATACCAATTATTTCAAAAGTAGCAAAACCGAAAACTACAGTTTATGGTGATGAATGGAAGGTTTACAGAGGCATTCAACAAGATCTTGGATTTAGTCACAGGACTGTGAATCATTCGCTTGGTTTCATTAGTAGTATTGAAGCACTCATGCCGAGTCTATACACTCTCTCACACACATGCATACACGAGCATACACACACATGATCGTTGTAAGGGACTCACCCACTCCCCTCCCTCCCCCATCCCCTGATTAATTTGACGTCATAATGGACCCCCCTCCCCTAAAGAACATCCCCATGTCTCTGTTTGACTAGGTCAGTGACCTTTTTTAAGCAATGCCGAATCTACACACACACACACACACACATATATATATATATATATATATATATATATATATATATATATATATATATATATATATATATATATGACCTTTTTCGATCAATGATTTAATCCTTACTGATTTATATGTTTTTAATAAATAAAATATGTCTAGACTATGTTTCTGAGAAAAACTGCCCGTTTCATTACACATCAGTAACTATCGGAAGATTAATCAAAGATCATAATGATGTCTAAACCAAATTAAAGAGGTTTGGTAGATACAGATATTTTTTTCGAGTGAAGATTTTTGAAAATATTTAAAAGTGCTTTTTTGAAACTTGTTTTTAAGATATGCATACATTTCTACAGATTAATAAATCTAAAAAGAACATAAAACAAAGTAATCTGAATTATTTAATTTATAACTATTATTTAATTGATACTAACTAGATTATATAATGCATATAATATATACAATTTAGTAGATAGACAACATTTAATATTAAACATTTCCAACTAACAATTAATATTTACTGAGTGTATAATATCAATTTCTTTACATTCTACAGTCTTCCTTACTATGATATCTTCGTTTCTTTGACCATTATAAGAATCAAATTGTTCTATAAAAGCTCACTATGATTTACTGATTGTCATCTGATGAATGAAATAAACACAAAACAAGCCGTAAGAGTCTGAAAATAATAATTTTATTCATTTTTTACTAAGTTTTTACCAATATAAACGTCGTCCTCGGACCCGAAACATGGACTATGTGTTTGCGCGTGGAGAGAGAGAGAGTGTGTGTGTGTAGATTCGGCATTGCTCGAAAAAGGCCACTGACATAGTCAAACAGAGAATCGGGGGTGTTCTTTGATAGAGGGAGATGGGGGAGGGGTCAATTATGACGGTCACGTGTGTGTATGTGCGTGAATATGTGTTAGAGTGTGTGTATCTAGACTCAGCATGGGTGCTGCAAGGACTGCAACAGCAGCTGTGGGCAAAATACTAGCCAGAATCATGTTGGTACATTTAATAACACACATCTATGAACCTGTACTACCAGAGTCACAATGCGGGTTCAGAAAAGAGAGAGGAGCTATGGAATTGATTTTCACTCTTAAACAGATACACGAGAAAAGTGTTGAAAAAAACACAACTTATATTTATTGTGTTTATTGACCTAACCAAGGCTTTAGACACTGTACCTCTGGAATTCCCGTGGCCGATCCTCTCAAAGTTTGGAGTCCCCAACAAGTTTCTCAACATCCTTAAGACCTTCCATACCAGCATGGAAGCAAAGGTTCGCCTTGGGGCATCTGAATCAACATAATTTCCAGTTAAGATAAGAGTGAAGCAAGGAGATGTCCTAGCTCCTGTATTATTCAACCTTTTCATCTCCACAGTAATGTCCATGATGCAGAATTCACTCAGAGCAGAGGATGGAATGCAATTGTAATATCGCCTTGACGGTAGCCTTTTAAACATCAAGCGATTACAAGCACACACAATAACAATAGCAAGACACCTGGTTGATCTGCAGTATGCAGATGATGCTGTCTTAATATCACATGCACCAAACTCCATGCAACATGTACTAAATACCATCTCCTTCTTATATCAAGCTCTTGGCCTGCAAATCAACAATAGAAAGACCAAAGTCATATTGCAGCATGTTAACCCCAACCTGGACCTACTACCTTTAAAATCAACAACATAGGACTTCAAACAGTTCCACTTTTCAGGTACTTGGGTAGCATTGTAACCCCATATACCATTATTGATGAAGAGGGGCTGGACAGAATCAACAAGGTTTCAAATTCGTTCTGCAAACGGTGCTCAAAAGTTTTCTAGACGAAACACCTCAGACTATCAACCAAAGTCCAGGTATACTCACCTGTCTGCATATCGACCCTTCTTTATGGAGCTGAGACGTGGACCATATACAGAATACACTTAAACCAATTAGAAAAAATCCATATTAACAGCCTCCAGAAAATCCTTGGTCTCACTTGGAAAGACTGTCTCCCCCATTAACAAATCCTAGAGAGAATTGTCTGCACAATTATTAAAGCCTTTGTTATCAAGCGTTATCTACGGTGGCTGGGGCATGTGATCAGTATGCCAGAAGACTGGCTTCCTAGGCAAATTCTCTACGGCTAGATTCACGAAGAGCACCGAAGACCCGGTGGTCCCAAGAGAGGATTTAAAGATCAAGCCAAGACTCTCTGAAGAAGTGCAATATCCATCATGCAAACCTGGAAACTCTAGCCATTGAACGTGCAACTTGGATATCCAAAATCACTGAAGGAGTAGAGACCCTAGAGCAAGAACGCATAGCTAAACGTGACCTAAAACGGCAGCAGCAACATGCTAGCAGAGAAGCTCTAGCACACCCCGTTCCTCAGCTGATCTGCCCAACCTGTAAAAACGTCTGCAGGTCCAGAATATGGCTTTTAAGTCACATAAATGCTCACGAGCGGAAAGGACAAATTCCCCGATGATGACTACCTTACCTGCTCATCCATCATTCATCACCCTGAGACATCGTAATGTCGTCATCGGCTTATGATGGACTGCAATAAGCAAGTAAGTAAACAATACTACTTTCGATAACCCAAATACTCTACTAAACGCAAATTTTTGTAAATTATTTCGTATTAGCAAAAATATTTTATAAAATAAATGAATTGATGTCGGAGATCACCATTGAATAGATTACCAGTGAGAGGAATTTATGTGGTAATAAAGATACAATTTTAAAATTGCTGCCAAAATTTTGTAATGCTCAGATGGTTGTTTTTCTGCTCTTTAAGAAAAGAAAAACTCATGGTATTTCAAATCCAACCAATCAGCTTTCAGTAATGTTCCCCGCCTTGCGGCACTAGAGCACAGAATTTACCAATTTTGGGCAAATGCTGAAAGGGTTAACATTTCATGTAAATTGTTTCTACATTCGATCTTCTTACGCCAATACCAATGGAGGTAAGTTTATCATTACTTTGCATATTTGAAAGGGATGGTGGTCCTCGTTTTCTTGTAAGTTTTGTTTGGGTGTGATAATTTGAAATTTGTGCAAAACGAGTTTGCAATATGGTAGATCCCAAATGAGCTACTTTGGGTGGCTCTCGACGGACCTCGCTCAGCTCAAATGAGCTCTATTTGGCTTTAGCGGTTTCATTTTCACCACCACTTCGCCTTTCCGAGAAATAAGATTTTAACTATCGCAATGTGTTTTTCTTTTTTTGATATGATTATGCATTATTGATATTTATGTGACGTACTTGTGATAGAAGAAGTTCATTGATATTTATTAATTTTTAATATAATTTTCTGTTAGGCCTACGTCCGGTTCACTAATGTTTGTAATATTACTGATTATAAAATAATATGTGTAATAGAATAATAAATTGATAGTTATAGAGATTCAGAGAACATTAGGTTATGATGATGTTAGCATTATTTTTCAGAAAATTTTAAAACCAAAGTAGCATTTTTTAAAATATGTTATTACTTTAGCTTATTTTTAATAGGGTTATTATATTATACATTATAGAGTATTAAGTGATAGCTATCTTATGTGACTGAGGATGAATATATATATATATAATGATTAATATATGCTTATATATTTTCAGTTTAATACAAAGATGTTCTTTGGCCACCGGACAGGGGAGGAGGAGAGCAAGCGTCAGCCATGGATTGCCCCGTTTAGGGGAGCTAACGGTGATGTCGAGCTTGAGGAAATGGATTACAACGATGATGTTTCCAACCCTGATGTCGACATAGGCGTACACTTTTGGAAGACAAACTAGATGAAGATGATGACCTCTCATCTCCTTCGTCTAGAGAGACACTTGATAGCATCAATCGCTACAGCTGGTCGTTTTATTTAAATTCCTGATCTTTTAAATTTTAGCCGCTTGGAAGTTATAGTTAGTTATTTGAAAGCAATAAAGTTGAATTAAGCTTCCAACTACACACGGAATTGAATGGATTCTATTTATGGGGCAAAACTTCGTCTGTCAGTCAATTGTCTCCTGAAAGACGTGTTATATGTAAAAAAAAGTGCCTTGCCGTAGCTGTTTCTCTTACGCTTGAGTCTTAGCTCTAATAGGAATAAGGTCGTTGTAACTTGCAAAGTCAAAATTCTATTTTAACACTTATGTCTATATGTTATAAGGTTAATTTTAGTCATGGTTCAGGTGAGTTGCGTTTTTCTTGCATAGAGTTTGAATTTTCTGGATAAACACGAAATGCACAAGACCTTTGCGTCTTAGTTGGATGTAAAAATGGACAATATAGTATCAAACAATTATTAAGAGTTGGGTCAGGAATTTTTGGTGTCTATGCCAGTAGCCAATAAGGATGAATATGCTACTAGACGATTTATGGGAATAGGGATAATTTGTTTTCTTCGCCGGCGAGAGCCCAACTGGGATAAGCGTGGGCCTTCGAGACTCGCCCGCGAGAGCCCAACTGGGATGAGCGTGGTCCGTTGAGAGTCGCCCGAGAGCTCCATTTGGAACACCTCATTTACAAATAGAATTTTAAAAAATGCACAGGAGTAAAAATATCTTGTATTTGCCTGTAGTTTAACATCCTAAGAGCATTTTCCATTTTTTTATGGAAAGGCAAAATGAACTTTGAAGGGTTAAGGGAAATTTGGAGTCTGGATTCTACATTACGGAATAGGTGGAGTCTGTATTCTCCATCTGGGTTACCTGGGGTCCGGATTCTACATTTGATCGCATTAAGCGTCTTTCAAATTCACCCCGATCAGTCAATGCCCTCGTTAGTTGTGGCGGTGATTCAAGCAAAAATCAAATATGCCCTAACGACATACAGCTTAGTACAAGTAACGGCCACAGCAATTCTTGTAACAGATGAGCTAAATTTCATTGGTCTTAAGTTCACCTTAATTGGTTCACTAGGAATTAAGGCAGCTTAATGTCGGAGCGACGAACATTGCGGGGAGGGAGGGGGGGGGGGGTGAAAAACACGGCGAAAACGTGGAAGAGTGCAATCTCTGAGGGTGAGACTCCGGTTCCATCGACGGGGGCCTCGCTGTTTTTGCCCTTTTATTATTCATAGGTATTCTCTCTGAATGAGGTCTCGCACCAGCAGAGTGACGTGGTGTTATCTTGGATTTCAAGTACTAATCCATAAATGTAGTAACGAGAATTAAATTAATATAGATAAGGAAACCTGATTTGTAGGGATATATAGCAGTACTTGTTTTTTTTTTTTGCACTTTCTTTCTTTACATTTACGAATCTTCACTCTAGGAAAGAAAGATTGCTTAGGCATATATAACAATTCGTCTAAAGGATATTTGCACAAATGTAAGGGATGTTCCATAAAGAGCGCCGAATTTGACTGATGAATAATGAAATTTTTTTTTATAAACATGGTTATATTTTGCATATTTCTAATGACTTATGTCTCCCGTTTAGGTATGGAACACAATGTTGGCCATATGTCCACCTGCACTGAGTCTGCATACATTGAGGCGCTCCTCGAAATTTCTGATAACTCTCTCACATATGTGTCTCGATGCCTCAAATCACACGCCTGATTTCAGCCTTGAGTTCAGGAATCGTGCGTAATTTGTTCGCATATAACTATGAGTTCACATACACCCATAAGAAGAAATTAAAAGGGGTAAGATCGCAGGACCTTGGTGGCTATTCCTGTTTACTATTCAAGTATATCACTCGTTGTAGATTTTTTTTCGTGGAGTAATGCAAGGGTTTGACGCGAAGTGTGGCAGATTGCTCCATCCTGCTGAAACTAGAGGTTGCCAATCTCCGTAGCTTACAAGTTCGGCCATAACTGAGTGGATATCATGTTTTAGTAACGTTCTCCATTAATGGTATCTGCATTATCCTCTTCATCTTCAAAGAAGAAAGGTCCAATCACTCTGCCTGTCCCCAAACCACAGTCACTTTCAATGGATGCATTTCACGCTCTTGCATTATTTGAGGATTTTCATTTCCTCAAATCTGGCAGTTCTGTTTATTGACAAATCCACTCCAGTGGAAGTAGGCCTCGTCACTGAAGATGATTTTCGTGGCAAATTTTCGTCGGTTGCAATTATCTCCCAAACCCAGTCAGCAAATTTTTTCTGCTTCCCGTGGTCAGGTGGCTGAAGATGCGTCTCACTTTCTCCGTTTTGGTAAAATGTCTTCACGATGAGAACGCGCTGCTCAGTTATAAACTGCTCCATGACACACAGCAGACAAGTATACTGAAAAACAAACAAAAAACTATTAATCGGAATAAAGATAGATACCAAACATGATAAAAGCCTGCCTTCAAATTTCAAACACAAAAATATCGCCAAGTTCAAATTCGGCGCCCTTTATGAAACTCGCTTTATATGATTAAAGATAAATTTAAAACTATGGAATGTTTTTTTTTTACAGGTTCGATAAGGACGATGGAAATAAAGCTGCTAAAACTATGCCATCCCTAAATCTCTACAAAACTATGAACAACGTATTTGTTCTAAATTCTATGGTCATTTTAATAAAATCATTGTATTATTTTTATTATCTCCTAGTTGTATTCTTCCAGTCAGATAAAGCGTTTCAGATACAGGACCGGCCGGATTAACATAGTATCAAAAATAGGATATGCAACGGGCCTCGCTCTTTCGAGGGCCTCGCAATTAGAAATTTCAATCTATCTGGTGAATTCGGCATCTCAGGATCTGACAACGTTATTGTTTGGATGTCGGTGGAAGAACATCCTTAATTACTCATAATTTCAAGTAACAATATATCTAGGCCATTTTTTCCGTGAATTCCCGGTGGATTCGGACCGGTACCTAGATGTTTAAATTCAACGATAGTATTGCGATAGCTCATAAAACGGATTGAATTCTCAAATTAAATCATTGGGTAATTAAGAAAGGACACCTTCCCCCCAACGAGTATCGTTCTCTGGCTTACCATCAATTGGCATACTGATCTTAATTCATTATCTGATCGGTGGATTCTCGTCCAAGATGCGAGGGAGAAATGGCGTGAATATTTACTGTAAGAAAAGATTTTCGAAGCGGAATTCAGGAGAAAAAAGGAAATGGTAGTATTATGTTGCACCATTTAACTTGGATTCCACGACCGAATAATGAAATGTACACAAAGATCAGAAAAGTTGGCGAATGTTAAAACATGTTCCACTTCTTTATCGTTGAGTTTTTTTTTTTTATTTCTCTGCCAACGCTGTTTATTTTAATGTCATCATTATTTTATGTTATCTTTCAATCTACTGAAGTGATTGAACACTTGGGAGGGAGTGCCATATATAATATGCATTAAGGTTCAATTGAATTGTTTAAAAAAAAATAAGGGTAAATTAAACAAGTCACGGCAAACGTAGAGAAATAAAACAAAAGAAAAAGATGAAAAAGAAGAAAAAAGGAGAAAAGAGGTTAAAAAATGACTCTTCGTAATTTATTTTTAGCTATTATGAATACTTATGAAATGCCTTTTTTTTCTCTTACGAGTAAATAACAAAGCCAACCAATATTCCTTCCCTAAGCCACGTAATTTATTCTTTTGTTCCTGCGAAAAAAATCTTTCACACTCTCTCCACTTCATCTAACAAAATTTTCTTTATAAGATTATTTTTTCCATAGTTTTCCGATAGAGATGGCTCCGTTATCTTTTGCAATTAAATAAAAAGGAAAAGATAAGTTGTGGGTCACCAATTTCATTTTGGTTAAAGGCTTCTAAAAAATAATCGAGGAAAATTTCTCGACTATTAAAAAAAATATCAAGGTGTAACTGATATAAAGGAGCTTCATCCATTCCAGTGTACGGGAGCATTCATCAATCTCAGGGTAAGAGAGCACTAATCATTTCCAGTGTAACTGAGCATTCAGAAGTTCAGGTGTAAGGGAACATTCATCAATTTCAGTGTAAGGGGGCTCCCATCAATTTCAGTATAAGGGGGTTCTCATCAATTTCAGTGTAAGGGGGCTCTCATCAATTCCAGTGTAAGGGAGCATTCATCAATTCCGGTGTAAGGGAGCATTCAGCAATTCTGGTGTAAGGTAGCATAAATAAATTCCGGTGCAATGGAGCATTCATCAATTAGGTATAATGGAAAATTCATAAATTCCTAGATAAGTGAGCCTTCATCAATTCCAGTGAAAAGGAGCTTTAATAAATTATGGTTTAAGGGAACTTTAAGCAATTTTGATGTAACGGAGCTTTCATAAATTCCGGGGTAAAGGAGATTTCATCAATTCCGGTCTAAGGGAGCTTCATCAACTCCCCTGTAAGACAGAATTTATAAATTTATGTCTTAGGGGCATACATAAATTCTGGTGGAAGGCAGCATTCATCAATTCCAGAGTAAGAGAGCTTTCATCAATTCAGCGGCAAGGGAGCATTCATTCATTCCAGTGTAATGGAGCTTACATTATTTCTGGTGTAAGTTATCTTTAGTCAATTTCGGTGTAAGAGAGCTTTCATCAACTCCGAGGTAAGGAGCTTTCATCGATTACCCTGTAAGTGACCTTTCATCAATTCAGGTGTCCAGGGTCATTAATCAATTTATTCGGTTGAGGAATAAGTTTTGCGGTTTTATCAAATTTATTTATTACCATTAACAATTTTAGAAAAAAACTTCATTTTTAATTGATAACAATATTCAATTTAATCAATAATGTATTCTCTCGTTGTTATTTACGACTTCTTCCCAACGTTCAACTAGTTTTTCGATGCCTCTGCAATAAAAATCTCTGGATTTTGACTCGCAGAATTCGTCTAACTATGTTCTTAACTCCACATCAGTATTACACGAAACGCCGCGCAAATTGTTGGAGAGCGATCGGAACAGATGCAAATCCAATGGAGCCAAGTCTGGCGAATATGGAGGATGCGGCAAGATTTCCCAATTAAGCGTTTGGATGGCATCTTTTGTCATATTGGCAATGCGAGGACGAACATTGTTGTGTTGCAGAAGGACTCCATAACGTCGATGAGGTCGCTTTTCACGAATAGCTTCGGCGAGTCGATACATTTGTTGAACGTAGAGTTCTGCATTGACAATGTCGTTGCTCGCAAGGAGCTTATAAATAATGATGACTTTACAATCCCACCACACACACAGCATCGTCTTTCGTGGTTGAAGTCCTTGCTTTAATCGCGGAAGTGTTTTTTTTATTGGGGCTAAGCCATTGTTTTCAATGGTTTATGTTGACATAAACACCACTTTTCGTCGCCACTGATGATGCGGTGAAGAAATCTATCTTTATATTCACGAGTAGCCTTGTGACGAGCAAGCAATCCTGTGGCAATCGTGGAGCGTTGAGGTTTGTTGCTTTCGCTCAAAGCGTGCGGAACCCATGCACCGAGTTTTTTAACTTTTCCCATCGAATGAAGGTGATTCGCTACAGTTTTATGATCACGCACCAATTGTACAGCCAATTGTCTAGTCGATTGACGAGGATTTTAATGAAGAAGGTCGTTCTAATGAAATGACCGTTTTTGACAGGTGAAAACCACCATTGAGCTGTCCTTTCTCATAAAGCATTTTCTCCGTACACAGCACAAATATCGCGACGAGCTTTGGCTGCGTTTGCATTGTTCCCGTCACGATTGAAAATGAATAAAAAGTGTCGAAAATGCGCCTTTCTTTCAACTTAACATTCCATTTTGAGGGCACAGAACAAAAAATAAATTAACACAACTTTAAAATAAACCGCAATGACTTATTACTCAACTTCAAGATGTAGCCTAAGCAAAAGCCTAATAGTCTCCGCTGTTAAGAGACGTAGCCTAACCTTTGCAAATTTTGCTCTCATTATTTATTATTGTTTCGTAATATGTGCACAAATCACGGCAACAAAACTTAAATCAACACAACATTAAAAAAAACCGTAAGAACTTATTCCTCAACCTAATAGGTTTAATAGAGCATTCATTAATGTGGTGTAGTAGAATATTCATAAATTCATATTTAATAGACATTCATCATTTGAGGTTCAAGGGAGCTTTCATAAATTCCATCGTGAGGGGGTTTTCATCAATCCCGGTCTATGGAAGCTTTCATTAATTCCACGCCACGGGAGCTTGCATCAATGCCGATGTAATGGAACATTCATCAATTCCGAGGTAAAAGAGCATTCCTCAATTCTGTGTAAGAAAGTAGTCATTAAATCCGTTTTAAGGGACCCTTCATCAATCTGGTGCAAGGGAGCATTCATCAATTCTGGTGTAAGAATGCTTTCATTAATTCCGGTGTAATGGAGCATCCATCATTTTAGTGTGATGGAAAATTCTTATATTTCTGTGTAAGTGAGCATTCATCAATTCCGTTGAAAGGGAGCTTTAATAAATTCTAGTGTAAGGGGGCTTTCATCAATCCCTGTCTATGGAAGCTTTCATCAATTCCTCTGCAAAGGAGCATTCACTAATTCCGATATAGTGAGCTTTAGGCGATTTCGGTGTAAGAGAGCTTCCATCAATTCTGATATAAGGGAGCTTTCATCAATTTCGGCGCAAGGGGCACTCCCCAATTTAAATCTAATGGAGCATTTCATCAATTCCGGCGCAAGGGGCGCTCCCTAATTCCAATCTAATGGAGCCTTTCATCAATTCCGGCGCAAGGGGCACTCCCCAATTCCAATCTAATGGAGCCTTTCATTAATTCCGGCGCAAGGGGCAATCCCGAATTCCAATCTAATGGAGCCTTTCATCAATTCCAGCGCAAGGGGCACTCCCCAATTCCAATCAAATGGAGCCTTTCATCAATTCAAGTCTCGTGGGGCCATGGCTCCCCACGAGATCAGACGAGTTCTCCATTGCCCTCTCCGTGTGTGTGGGGGGGGAAAGCAAACCAAGCAGATTAATGATGATGGAGACAGTATATGGACGTCTAAATATTCCTTTTATCCACCTACTCGACACCCCCCTCATGATTAATAATCTGCCACACACCAATGCTGTAAAGAAGCTGGTTTCGCAAGAAGCCAAAAAGCTCTACAAAAGATCGGACTACAGTCCTCGATACCGCACGAAATTCTCGTAAAAAGATCTAATATACCACGACGGCTGGCCCTCTTCTTCACAGACAATTTTTGCGAAAAAATTAAGGTTGAGCTAACTAAAATACAAACATGGGGGGAAATCACTGAAAGGGAAAAGTTAGGGAAGAGGTAAAATAATTTCAAGGTGATATTCGCAGAAATCAAATGGTCTAGAAGACAAAGACTGAAAGATTACTACTTGATTATAGCACCGGAGCAAATAAAAGGGGAAGAGTATATTCGCATCGATTGTTGCTGCAGCTACCATGCCATCGAAAATCACTCAAAGTAGGGTGCCAGGCAAAGGGAGTTGTCTGTTTTAACTGCGCGGAATTTGGGCATGGATGGAAGTACTGTAAATTTGATAGTTTAAAGTGCGTCAACTGCGGGTGGGACTACAAGACATCAAGGAGGCCAAAAAAACATGTTGAAACAGCAGCTCATACTACCACACCGGTATAGCGGACCAGCATCCTAAACTAATTATGGCAGAAATAAAGGAACTGATGACAATAAATATTTTCGCCCATATGGTAAATCTGGCTACCACAGGGACTTTCACCGAGGTACTAAATAAACTACTGCTGAAAAATGAAATAAATAAGAAATTATGGTTCCCCTCAAGCCCCTCATCAGAAGATTTACTGAGGCTCAGCCTAAACGACAACGAACCTGAAGATATAACGGAGGAAGAAGAAAACATGAACAAAATCGCCAGCCAGAACACGGAAGAATATCAAACTCCTTCCTCCCTACCTCCCGCGAGAAGGAAGCGTCAAACACGAAAAGAATCAATCCAAACAGTACCAACACCAAAAATACCAACGACAAAAACCCAAACCACATCAACCACAAAATCAACCGAAATCACCCATCTAAAGTGTACCCGTATCACTGAAGAAGGATATCCTTGGAAAAGGGTACCACGTGGACGGGAAGATATTGCCATCGAAATCTTAGCCTCCCAAATCTACCAACTAACGAAAGTAAATAAAGAAATGTTACTCCAAGAACTACACAATGGAAAGTGCGAGTGATCGTACGAGGGCACATATACTCAACAGGAAGTGGAAAGACTACTGCTGGAAGGAGCGATTTTTGTCCCGGAATCCAGTACGCACAAAGTCAATCTGCTAACCTTCAAATTGATAGAAATTAGACAAATGACATCGGATATCGATAAATGAAAAATTTAAGTGCAATAGGTGATAACAATTTAATGCATTAATAATGTGTGAAAAATATAATAATCAAGTGAATTGAACAGTAAAAAGTGATTAGATTTTAAAAATGGTTGAATAACATGGTTAAAAAGAATTGATGACAAACTTAAATGCGTAACAGTAATATAATAAGAAAGTAAAATTTAATAAAATAATAGTCAAAGCAATAAATGACTAAATCTAAAAGTGATTAAAATTTACGAACAAGTGAAACAGTGATGACATAAGTAAGTAATTAATATAACAATTGAGTAGAAATGAATAAAAACCGGCAAAGTTAAAAGTGATTAAACGATGGGAACAAGTGTAAGTTAAAAATAAATAAAAGAATTGGTACCTGGTTGTAGAGATATACGAGTTAACCGAGGCAGTTAAGAAGTTGCTAGTATATATATATATATATATATATATATATATATATATATATATATATATATATATATATATATATATATATATATATATATATATGTCGTAGAATGGACTCTCGACGATATACCATATATAACTATTCGTTGAGGGAACTTCTTTACTTATCTTTAGAGTGCGTGGATGTCTGGCGGGCCGATATTATGTATCTTCGATATGCTTAAGAAGTGGAACTGAGCTCAAGGATAATAATATTGCTATCATTAATAAAATCGAGTTTTATTAATAATAACTATCAACAATAAACAAAACGGAAAATATTGACATAAACAGAGAATGGAAAGGATCGTGGAGACTCGGGCTAATCCGAGGATTAAAGGATTTAAAAAGGTAAAACAAATATAAAGTTAAAGAGCTGGGATGGTTCGCTAAACCAATTAAAGCACAGGATAAAATTGACAAAAGGGTTAAGTACTCAAAGGTAACGTTCGGCTCACGTAACTTTATACTAGTGGTGCAGAGGAAGTCGACGTGAATGAATTTTCGGTCCGCAGGCGAGTTCCAGCTGAAGGGGGGGGGGGATAAAATGATCCTGACGTGGCGTCTTGGGAATGAGAACCGTTTCTCGACGAACGGCTTGGAAAACAATGGCTGTTCTACGTTTTTCTCTTCTGACCAACAGGGAGGGGGTGAGAACCGTCTTTTGTCTACGGGCTTAAGAACAATGGCTGTTCTAATGTTGTTCTCTTCTGAACAACAAGGGGGAAGGGTGAGAACCGTTTCTTGTAGAACGGGCTCAAAAGAACAATGGCTGTTCTACGTTGTTCTCTTCTGAACAACGGGGGAAGGGGTGAGAACCGTTTCTGGTCAACGGGCTCGAACGAACAATGGCTGTTCTACGTTGTTCTCTTCTGAACAACAGGGGGAAGCCTTGTGAACTCGGCGTCACGAAGGCTCGAACTTTGGCACTCAAGGGATATTGTCCTCCTTCTGGACAAGTGATGGTGAATCTCGAGGTCGAGGTCCATTGGCGCACAAAGTGAGAGAGGGTCGTGGTGATGTTTCGCGACGAAAATCTGCATCTCCAATCTGATCTTAGTGGTAAAGTTTCCATCTAAATAGTCGAGACACTCCCTTGGCGTGGGGGACAATGGAGTTGGAGCTTCGAGGGAATGCACAGCCGAGCCTGGGAACAATGCTTTATCTGCCCATAAGCCTAACTCAATCTGGCGAGGTCGGCGTATGGGGGCGAACGGGGGGAAGATAAACCTCCTTGTTCAAACATTGACTCAGGTGGCTGTGATAAGGCGCCAAGCTTCAAAGCGAAGATGCACGTGGGAGCATCGTGGTTTTAAATAATATGTGATAGGGGTTGAAATTAACGCGGCCTCAACCCGTTCTATCACAATATATATATATATATATATATATATATATATATATATATATATATATATATATATATATATATATATATATATATATATATATATATATATATATATATATATATAGATGTCTTTCTCATGGCGAAGAAAAACAATGAAAGAAAAACAAAAACAAAACCCACCTGGGTTTCTCTAAGCCACTCTACCCAGTCTTCGGTAACATACAAGTACGATAAAAATGGTAAATTTAGGAGACAGTTATTCCTGACCTCTGCTCAAAAGGCCTTCTCCTCCCTCGCCTCGAAATTCCGCGTGACGTCACTCGTCCACCCCTCGTTCGAAGTAACGCCCTTTATTGAGAAGCAAATAAACTACACTCACGACGCCTCTCCTAACAATATTCGAATGAAGGTATTTCGTTTGGATTCTCTGGGTAGACTCCACTACCTTATGTGAGTAATCAAATCTATTTTCATGTCCCCGTGCGTTTAACGTAGATTATTTGTATATCTTAAAGACGAATTATTTTATAGTAAATTGTTCTCCCTTAAAGCAACCAGAAACCAAGTGTCAGTAACGGGACTTAAAGACCATTTTTAAGTTGTATTTTGTACGTGTATATATTAATTTTGTTTGAGTTGATTAATGTACAGTAAAGGTCTATTTTGGTTCAAATGTTTAAATTATCCTTGAACGAATTGCGTTGACAGTATTTAGTATGTTAAAGAAAGAACTTCCCCTTTATATTCATTCAATAGAATAAAAATAAGAAAAGCGCTCTTAGAGATCGATCCTGAAGCGATCACTGGAAGTACGAACGTACGACCCATTTTATTAATCATAAAAATAAAAAAAAATATAAACTCTGCTAACCCACGACACTGGTAATAACAGGCAAAGTTATAGGTGTGGAAATGGTAGTAAGAGTGCATAGCCGATGGGAAGGTGGAGGGGATTGCAGGAGTGGAGATTAGAGCTATTAGTTGGGTGAAAGAGGCATAAGCTGAGTAAGGAGTTTAGCGCGTGAAACCCTACAAAGGGTTTCGACTCTACAAAGACGGCCTTTGTAGATGCGACGAATCAAGGCAGGACGGGGCGGGGTGTTATCTGCAATCGGGCAGCATCGAATGTGCATCTGCCACGGCAATGGTGATGTAAGGTCCTTCTTATTCTTCTGCACCGGAATTGAGAGACGATGAATGAGTTAATATTTGGTTAGTATTTGTTGATCGATAGATTTTGTTAAATTAGAGTTCCATCAGAATATGAAAAATTATTGTTCTTCTCTGTAACCAAATGTTTCCTTATCATGTGGCCTTTGTTTATGTAGGTGTGCTTAGGTTGTCTAAATTTGATGGGAATGAGGAGTTCCATATTAACATAGTCTGATGAATATGTGGTAGTCCCTGTATCGCTAGAAATAATCTGTCCTCTCTCGCTGATAAAGGAATTGGAGTCTTTCCAAAGGGCAGAACAGGAGAGTTGCGTGTCCTATCAGCCCACGGAAACTTAAAGTAGATTCCATTTTGCGGTTAAGTAGACTTTGCACCTTTCATACATTGCCCTTACCTCCACCTCTCCTTTTAACAAATCATTTGCAAAACATTCTCTTTCCCAGAAGAGGCCTGTCATGCGTAACATGGACTGCCATCCTGCAGCTAACATCTCTCAAATGATTGCACGCGATTTTATATCTTCCAATTTTCACTTTTCTCTTTTTCACCACTTTAGAGATCCTTTTCTAAAAACCTTCTGGTTGAGGTTCCCTCGTTTGTTTTTGCTTCTTAATTTTATGTAATAACAAATAAAATTTGATGGGTGAATAAAATAAAGTTATCCTCTTTTTTTCTCCCAGGCCGTCTCTTCTTGCATTATTTTTGTTTACTGAATGAAAATGCGAAAGTGATCTCATTGTTTAATCATTTTCCTTCCTAATATCAAATAACTAATTTCTTCGTTTTTCCGTCTTTCCACTCATTTATTGGCATTTCTTCCTTATCTCTCTTCTTCCATATTAGCATTAGCCTGCTTTTTTGTGTCAGAAGTCGAGACTCAAAGAAAAGAAGCCACCATAAACTGAAGACGGACAAAATTCGCGAAATGAAACTTTCTCGCAAATATTCACGAAGAAACCGTTGCCATGGTTATATTAAATTTGAAGAAGTTTTCCATCAAATTATTTTTTTTTTATTCTTTCTCCAATAATTTATTTCAAAGGTCCCTCTCGCTTATCGGTCTTATACTCAGGACACTAATTAAATTCTTTTGCCTCAAATGTCTGCATTGTTCTCGATTTTGAAATACTTTTCGTAACTAAATTGTTATTTCGACACAGCACTGCCTCGCAGTTAACCCCTTTTTCCCTCAGTAAGGGAAGGCTGAAAAATAGCCGTCAACGGAAGGGTATTAGAAGTTTATTCCTTGGGATCTTTTTTTTAACGTTTCGAAATTTTAACGATGGATTTTGCTCGATCAGAGAAAATAGGGTTGGCGCCACTAAATCGGGGCTAATGCCTTAAACCAGAAACGAAGGAGCGAACCGCGAAATAAGACACGGGACGAATAAATGAACAGTTTCTACTTGACTACTACTACTATTATTAATTCTTTTTATCATATTTTATATAGATTCAATGGGAAGAAGACTTGTGTGTAATCCAATGAGAAATTACTCATAAGGGTATTAAGGAGAGTGTTAGGTACATAAAAACAGACGAATAAACCAAAAGACGATAATAATGTAAAAATCAAGGTATAAAATTGACTTTAAAACAAACGTCATCCGCGGCTCCTTGCTAAGGGCAAATGGGTGCTTTTAGTGGAACTCAGCATCAAATTCAAAGATAACGAAAATTCTAAAATATAAATTAGTTTCCCACTTTTGCTAAGAATAAAACAGAAAATGGGCGGAACCCCAAATTTTCACGCCAACATCAGTGTTGTGTTAAAAGGAAAGGACTTTAGACGGAGTTCTCACAACCCTACTCTATTTGGCGCTGAATTCCGACGCCTGGGTACCGGGTTCGATTCCGAACGAAAGCGGACCCCCAAAGATTCGAGAGTTATAAATAGCTTCCGTCAATCTTGGTAAGGCACTAGGCCTCTCTCCCCGGACTACGGAACCCGCTAAAGAGGATTTCAGTCCACATTTCCCTTGCGTGAACGGGTTGGCTATCCTTTGAGCCACAAATGGTGGTGGTGCTACACATTACACATTACTACTTTTCATTCATGCACTTTTCACCCTAATGGGCTTGCTAGTGATTATCAAGCTGATCCTTATGTTTATTTCATTATTCGGTCGCGGCCAAGGAAAATGGCAGTTTGTAGTAATACTAATAAAACAAATATGTGATACACATGAGTATGTGAGATGTTTTAATAAAATTTAACAAAAATAATATTATGACCTCTTCAGACCGCGTTCAAAATGCCATCACTACTATGCTCCGTGACGTATGGTAAAGCTCTTTAGCGAGATCGCCGACCAAAGCCTCTTTGGCGCACGGGTCACTTTTCGCGGAGATCTCGGGCCTTCTTAAAAGGTATTTAATTAATTATTTAGAGATTCAACTTGGTTAACCAACGAGAGCATTTTCATTCAGTCAAGAAAGGTTGACAAGAAGGAAAAATAATGGAAATGTGAAGGTTGAATAGGAAGTATAGTAATAGTC
Source organism: Ceratothoa steindachneri (assembly GCA_963969495.1). Taxonomy (NCBI): domain Eukaryota; kingdom Metazoa; phylum Arthropoda; class Malacostraca; order Isopoda; family Cymothoidae; genus Ceratothoa; species Ceratothoa steindachneri. The sequence goes on along the minus strand of OZ018322.1, from coordinate 170,783,428 downwards.
TGAATAAGGTTGATGGCATATGTAATAACTGATCTTGATCGGCTTTAAAGACTGGTTTCGGGTGTGGTTATATTAAATTGACTGTACAATTTCTCTTTCCTGAAGATCTATGACTATAAATCTTCCACGCGTTTTCGCTTCCTTTACCCTAAGCACTTTTTTTTACAGATTCTCCCTTATAAACTTTCTCCTGGAGTTGCCCTCGTTGGTTTTAAACATATTATTTTAACAAACAACAATAATGCATGTGGATGAATCTGTTCCGTAAGTTTTAAAGGCGTCCTATTGGCGTACAACAATGCTAGTTTAGAAGAGTTGCGCGCCCTCTCGATATCTAGGGGATATAAAGTGACATGTTCTTTGCACTGTTTTAAATTCCTCTAACTTCACTACTTATTTAGTAAGATCGCCCGCAAATTTCTGTTGGCACGTTCTTGCTTTTTCTCTGTATTCTTTTATGTAAATAAAAGTAAGCCTCGCTTCTTACTTTAGCTTTCTTGGTTATCCTCTCCTTTGTTTATCGATAGGAGGATATTTTATTTATGGATTTTTTTTTTTAACAAAATCGTGGAGTTTAGAAAAATAAATGTGATTATTGAATGTTTGGGAATTGTTTTTAAATGAAAAAGAATTAAAAATGGCGAAGTTCACAAAAAATATAATTATTGGATGTTTGGGAAATTTTTTAAACAAAAAAATTACAAATGTGAAGTTCGGGAAATTTATTATAATTTAGGCATGGCTGTCGTTATTTCTTCTATTCGAATATTCGTAGGTTTTATCGCAGTTATTTTTAAAATAGATATTAATTTAATCTTTTGCAGCACGAAAAAGCTACTTGCCCATTACCAAGGTCTGCTGACCCAAGTCGCGTGTTCTCACTTATTCTGATTTATGACCTTACGACCTTCAAAACTTTCAATAATTCTCGGACTAACAAAAGCGTTTTAAATTTCGTTAAAATCGGCGGAATAGTTATAATGTTATTACCCCCCCAAAAAAAAGCAAGTCAGGGACCGATCGACCTACCGCCATAGTGAGATATAGAGTCACACGCGACTAAAAAGAGCAAATCAAAATGAAATTATTAGAGCAAATTTAGATGGGAAACAAAAGAGGCTAACGCCTCTTGATTTTTTACCGGATTTCAAAAGAATTCCCATATAAGTTTTTTTCATGCCTTTTAGCCTAGAAAATAAGCATCGATGTGAAACAAGATAGACCAAGAATACATTCTTAGGAGATATGCAGTGGCAACCTTTTAAATTTTCTTTGACCAAAACCCCGTTGCCAGAGTGGGATAGGCAAGGGCCACAAACCAAAGGTCTGTATACGAAGGCACGTTCCTTCTGTAAGGAGGATGATAAATGAATAATAATAAAAGTAATCATAAAAAATCTTTATAATGGGTTGTTTAAATTGTTACAAATTTGCTTCAAGTTGCTTAGAGTAATGCGTCAACCTTTTTAAAGTTCAGGCAATGCCTAGGCATTTTTAAACTAGCTTTTTTTTTTCTAGTTTTCTCAAAGCATTTTTATACTTGCAATCTCTATGGCTTTTAAAGCTAATTATGGCTAAGCTGTTTTAAAATAGCAATGCTTATGGCTTTTTAAGCTAGTTATGTCTAGGTCTTTTTAAATTAGCAATTCCTATGGATTTTTAAGCTAGTAATGCCTATGTTCTAAACTAGAAATGTTAGACATGTTTATGGCTTTTTTAAGTTATTTATGTATGCCTTTTTAAACTAGCAATGTCTGATGCCTTTTTAAGCTAGTTAAGCCGATCCCTTTTAAAACTAGCAGATCCGATGTTTTTAAGCTTGTTATGCCAAAGACTTTTTAAAGCAAGATTTTGTTAGAACCCTTGTTAGTGAAGGCAGCAAATATCAGCGTTGTTCCTAAAAAATCCCTCAAGCGATTTCGGACTTCAAATTCCGATGGTGGAGGGCATCATAGTGAAAATGATCCTAAGTCTTCTAAGTCTAATTCTCCATAGGACATTCGTGAAATGCCAAGAAATATAAATGTTAGTCATGGAGTTGTGTAAAAATGATGTTTGGCTGTAACAGGAACTGTCCGAAGGACAACTTTAACATGTGAATATTCCTTTATTTCTTATGGGATGAAATTTCCGTGAGACAATTATGGAAAGAATTGTTACGTGAGAAGTAACGTGGGTTTTTTACTGCAATACAGTCTTTCCCAGACTATATTTCAATGAAATCGTGCGATTTTTTAAAAATCACTTGATTGTGCGATTTTTTAAAATCACTTAATTGTATGTTTATTTATTAATTTATTATAATTTAAAAACAAATATGTCCGCGAGACATTTATAGAAAGAATTGTTACGTGAGAAGTAACGTGGGTTTTTTACTGCAATAGTCTTTCCCAGACTGTATTTCAATGAAATCGTGCGATTTTAAAAAAAATCAGTTAATTGTATGTTTATTTATTTATTTATTATAATTTAAAAACAAATATATCCCTAAATTATAAGTCAAAACTTTATTAAAAATTTCAGCATGTATTCCGGCAGCATTTCTGCATGTTTCAAATGTATCATTTGCGCTGCGTTGTGGGTAGGACCGATTCTATGAAATCTTCGAAATCTTTCTCAAACTCCTTTAAATTTCATTCCGTTGATACGAGAGGTTACACAAAAAGGTACATTATTGTACATTCGTCATGAATTAGTGTAAAAAAAATATAAAACTAATACAAATGATTTCTATAAAAACTACAAAAAAATCATAAAAATTTGGTATCTTTAATATATTCGCCTACTAAATGCAAAGCATAAGTTTTTCTTTGTGAGTTCCTCAATAACAACTTAACAGTTACTCCCCCTCCACCTATATGTTCAACAATTGTAATGTTTGAATGAAGCTTTTAAATAAAAATTCTCTTCATTTGTTAAGCAAAAGGGAGTCTACCTTTATCATAAAAATACACATCTAAACATGGCACGTTTGCACCACTTCCCTAAAAGAATTCGTTCTGTTGGGTACTTCTTCCTTATCCTTCATATCCCCCGACCCTTGCAACATCTGATTCTAATTTATTTAAGTAATTACAACACCACTTCAATAGTAAAATTCATTTGTTTATGGAAGAGGTGGAAGGAGATAGAAAATCATATATAGTATTTCATTAAAACGGAAGGAATTCTTCAAGAGGCGTATCCACTGCTTAGGCAAACAATGGGGGAGCATTGTCAATAATGACAGAAACTACTTTTCTGAATAAATGTTTTTATGTTAATTTTTTTTCTTTCGTTACTCAAAAGAATTTAATATATAACAAATTAGTATATTTTCTATCAACCAATTTCTTTAAATAAGACGTATTTCTTTTACGTGAGTTAATAAAAAACTGTGTTAATTTATTTCTCTTTCCTCTTGTCTACTATTATGTCTTACTGCACTAGTTTCCCAGGAGCGTTCATAATCCCATTTACCACCATAAGGTCTTAAAATTACTTTCGCCTCCTTTTAAGGTAAAATGAAAATGAAAAGACTTCTAAAATTTATCTATCTCGCATAAAATCATTTCAAATCGTTCGTTTGAGCGACTGGTCTTTTTTTCAGCTCTGACATTTTCGCTCCATTATCGCCGAATGCGAGAAATACGAAATTAGATTAACATTTCGACGGGTACAGAATTATTTTCCCTGTTTAAAGCTGAAATTGCTGTCTCTGCCGATTGTGAAGTGCGTACCCTCGCCACTTCAGAGTGCCAGCAGCAGGAAAACGTTTGCCTGTGCAGCCCGTGATAAAGGCTAGGATTCGGAGATCCCTTTATGCTATATATAATTTTGGCTTACTCGCTCATGATTTCTTACAGATGTATGGTTTTTAACCAATTTTTATAATGAGAACAAATCGAGAAATAAGGAAAACAAAATATGAAGAATAAAAGAGGGAGAAGGGTTGGCGAGACTATATGAATAAGGAATAGAAGCTGTTTAACGACCCATTAAAGAAATTGAATAAAAATATTTGAACGTTACAAAAAATGATTTGTGATTTGTAATCTTGTTTTTAGGGCAAAACCTAACTACACACATTGATGGGAAGTATCCACTGTTGCACAGACCTATATCACCATTGCTAAAAGATTGCTTAAATCTTTACATCACCCAAGAACAGAGAAATGTATATAAAACGAGACCATATATATTTCCGAACGACGTCACACCGCCACACACACACACACACACACATATATATATATATATATATATATATATATATATATATATATATATATATATATATATATATATATATATAAGTCTAAATACCGCGTACATAAGTGTACGCAGAAATAGTCCGACACAAGCTGCGTGCCCCTCCCGTATTTCTAAATGTCCCAGTCACCTCGAATTCTCTGTCGCCCCTTTTCGCACCATCGTAAACTCCGAGATGGCTCGAAGGTGCGAAAGAAATACTCTCTGCCCACAGATGAAAAAAGGTCTTTCGCGCCGCGATACGTTTTTATGAGAATTCACCCATTTTTAAATAGTTCATTATAAATATTAAAATCATAATCCTAACTTATGAAATTTACGTAATTTCTTGCAGTTACTAACTAATTTAAATTTTAAAAACCTGTCTTTTTTACTATAAATCTAAACTATAACTTTAGAAATTATTTAAACTCTAAATTTTCATATTCAAAGCCTAAAACTATCAATGTTATATTTGTACCTTTAGAAATGTGCTTTAGTACATATTTTATGGGCCTAAGAAGATGACCGTATTATGGTCGAAACGTCGCCACTAAATAAATTTTAAAAAATGTCAGCAGCAATTTTCCTTGGCTTCGGATTTCTGTCAAAAATTAAATTCAGGCTCTCTAAAAGCAATCCTCATCACTATATATATAATCATCACTAACTCTATAATTTAAGAAGGGGATTTTTTTAAGTATTTGAATAATAATTTTATCTTAGTTTGGTTATGACTTATGATTTTTAATTAAAGTTATTTCTAATAATTATTTTATAATATTAAAAAAAAAAATGGTGAAGTTCAGAAATAAATATAAGTATCGAAATTTTGTGAATTTTTTAAATCGCAAAGAATTACAAATGATGAAGTTCACAAAATTTATTTTTATTTATCTTCTCGATGTTAGTAACGTGATATTTTGAAAGGGGGGAAATTTAGTTTAGAATTCCTTTTTCAAATTATTATAATTGGCGAAGTTTAGAAAATTTATAAAAATTTAACCATGGCTGCTTTTTTTTAGATTTTAAATTTTAATCTTAGTAGCCAAGCGATTGCCTGGTATATATATATATATATATATATATATATATATATATATATATATATATATATATATATATATATATAAGGGCTGGGAAATGAAATGAATATTGATTCGAGTTCTCTATATTTTTTTCGATTCAAATTTTTCGGCTTTTCGATTTTTTAATATAGATTTGGATTCGAATTCGATTCGAGTTCGAGTTCAGCTTGCATTTCAAATGTTTAAATCTATTATTTCAGAGTTCTATCTGCTTTTTTCTCGTAAAATATAATTTATAACAAAGTAACTAATAAACCTTTTTCCCCGCTTATTACACATTTTCCTTGAGTTAAGGTAAATTCGTTATTTACTCTGTTATTTCATGTTTACTATAGCTATCCATGTGTACCAGATGCACAAATTCACTGTGTACTTTTCTATTGAAATTAATGGGTAAAATATTCGCCAAGTCCCAATGCACGGGAACCGATGTAAGGATTAAAAAACGCAGTCAAATGGAAGTTTTTAATGGGATGCTACATACATTTTTTTCTCTATTGAAATATTATGCAATAAAAATACAAAACCCACGAAGCATTTTTAAACATTGTACATTAAAACATTGTGAAAAAAAATGGTAAAGTATATATTACAAATTTTTATTATTATATTGAAATATTATGCAATAAACATACAAAATACAAATAATATCTTATAAGGACACTTTAAGCTATTTAAAAACAAACTTGACAGCCATATGGTGAATATATTTGACATAAATTTAAATTCACAATAGCAAACATAATTTCAAGGAAAATCATAGATTAGGTTGAAATTATATCCTAGTCTAATTAGTTTATGTTATTATAGCTAAGTATTTAAGACAAATATAGAATATTATTTACGATATAAGTATGAAATAAACTATATTTATTGATACAACTACAAGTAAAGTAAGACATATAAAAAGTAAATTGCAAATATATACTAGACACACACACACACATATATATATATATATATATATATATATATATATATATATATATATATATATATATATATATATATATATATATATATATACATATATATATATATATATATATATATATATATATATATATATATATATATATATATATATATATTCAAGGAAACATATAATATAGTTTTTCTATATTTTGTGCTAATAAACTATTTCGTTGTGGACTTAAGATTAATCTAAAAGTGGAAAACAATCTTTCAACAAACACTTGTGTCATCGGAACTGCATGATCGACTCAAGCTAGCTCATGTAACTCTGCATATTTAAGCTTCATAAAATTCAACCATGTAATAAGATTACTATCTGATGTGATTATTCCATCGCACAGTGGGCCAGAAGGCCAAATTTTGGGAGAAAATGATTTGAATGAAAAATAATATTCTATTTGTATATATATTGCTAAAAAAACTGAAATATAATGCTTCTAACAACAAAATAATGAACTTTTACAAAAGATTATATAATAAAATGGAAAAAAAGAAAATTAATATTATATTAATTGTTATCACTGTCTTCAGAATCAGTATTTTCAAAATTGTCCTCTTGGTAGATCATACTTATTGCTTCAAAGGGTAGTTTTATCCTCTTTTTCTCTGCTGTTTGGCGCATAGAGCTCAATAAAGGGTCAGAAGAGCACGGCAGTGTTGACATAATATCCTGATTTACATGGATTCTTGACCTTTTTCTAGAAAAGCTTTGCCTATATGAACCAAACTCCTTATTTCTCGCTTCTTGAGCTTCCTCCGAAAGTAATACAATTGGAATGTTGAAATTTTCTATAACTTGAGGTCCATGAACGAGCAATTTATGTAGTGATTGTGGCAGATAATACCAGTTGTATAAAGAAACAAATAGGCCTGCAGTTGAAAGAGAGTAATCAGAGAATTTGGAAATGACTATCCTCTCCCAGATGACACAAGACAAAGTATAACATGAACGCTTTTCAAAAGAGAGGCATCAAGACGTGTTATTTCAGCAGAAACATCGGCTGCTTGAAAGAATCTTCGTGCTGTATTTCCGTCGTTTGTTGTCCCAGAACCATCTGGTTTTGGCATATAAATTATAAGTTCAGTTTTATCCTTGAAATATTTTGAATTACAAATTTTCTTGCTGTTACTAAAGTCTTAGGTTCTTGTGTTCTTGCTTGCCAACCTTGTATTGGAATCTTATAAGCAATGCGTAAAAAACATTCTATACCCTTTATCCAAGAATGTATTGTGGATAATCCAAAGTTGAGTAATTCTTGAACAACTGGGTGTCGAAAAGCCTCATCTAGCAAGTTCATTTGTTTTGGGGTAGATCAACAAATGCTGCAATATTGAAATGAAGATGTAAATGTTGATAGAGAAGTTGCAACTTTTCCATCAATCATTGTGATGTTAAGTGAATGTTTGACTTAACATAGATCCAAAATAGTTGTTGGGCGAAGTAATTGGATGTTTTTTTTTGCAGATTATCCTCTTCCTTTTTAAGCAGGTCACATGTTCCTTTCTGAAAGGAAAATCTCAGAGGCCGGCAATATAAGGTAGAGGATGCTTTTCAATTTGTCCACAAAGTGATCTCTTCATTATGTAGGTCTGTTACTGTAATCTAAATTGGTACATAACAGGTCAGAAATATAGAATTATCATTTGCGAGAACTCTTTCGCTTTTCAATTCAAATCTTTGCTTGTAAAGTGACTGTCCTGTTGATCCATCAAAAGCAATTTTTCCATACAAAGTTAGATTCTTGAGTTGTCCAATGTCAAATGAGTTGGCTTCTATAATGCGCTTTGCAGTGCGATCTAATAAAGATTGAAGGCTAATTTCGGCTGAGGATTCAGTGAGTAGCCACTCTGTGACCGGAGAGGGATAACAGGCTTTCTTAGCTTCTCTGACAATGTTATAAGGAGGATACAAATCAACACTTTTACTTTTGTCTCCATTTCTCAAGCGCTGGTAATTTCGATTTGATAGGGAGCAATAAATTATTAATACTAAGGCATCATTAACAGAATATAAATGCTTTTTTTGACATGCTACCCTGCACTTGCCTTGAATGACTTGTAAATAGAGCTTTTAATGCTGCAAATCTTAGCCTCTCTCGTGTAACAACTCTTAACTCTGCAGTCTTTCTCATTTTTGTTTTGACTGAAACCTCTTGAAATTCAACATAAGGGTGACCAGCTTTCAAAAGATGTGAAATAGGGGGTAAAATTATTTTATTTGAGAGATATTATTGATTTTTTGAAGGAACAGTGTTCTATTCCGTTTTAGTGATTGCTACTTCTGGCGAAGATTCTTTAAAATATTCCCAACTGCAGCTTCTAATTATTCAGGACTGGAATTTAATTGCTTTACAGTCAACTAATTAAGTAAATAGGACTTTCACTTAGTGTCTGAGAAGCCGCACTAATGTTTCCAAACCATACCTTCCGTCAACTCATCAAAAAGATCTTGATTTGTCACACTCATTGTGCTGATTATAAATTTTGAAAATCTGGAAATGGATAGAATAATGTTAACATTCTCCCTGCTAGCAGTTAGTAGCAATTTATTTTACTTATAACAGGTTCCTAACATGTAAATGAAATAAAAAATGCATGTTAGGTTTACAGCTTTCCATAGCAAAATTTCTGCCAGCTATTTATTTAAAAATTCAAATGGTAGATATTGTTCAAAAACTATCCATTTTTATTAACATAAGTACTTGTATCAAATATCATTACAAATGTGAATTAACTACTGGGAAATGATATCCTACCATATGTTGTGACTGCTTCTGATACGAAAGTAAGCATGAAAGAAGCAACACGTCTCACGACTCTGCAACTTGCTTCAGTAAATCAGGACTAATCATGTATCATCAAGTTTGACTCTTTCTGTTTGCCAACAGATTGAACTCAGACAACTTTATTCATGGGAAAGGATATTGTTAAGCATTAGGAAAGAAATCAAAACTTCTGAAAATGCTATTTTATTATCTTCATTTCTTGACTTTTGTCCCACTTCTGGCCCACTGTGCATCGTTAGCAAAGTTTTTAAGAGCCGATATACTCGTAACATCATGATTTCTGAGTGTGGCACTTACTTTGCTTTTTTCGGCTGCTTTAAGTGCCTTTTCCAAGTCATTTTCGTTTGAGTTCATTCTAGTAATAGGATCAAAATCGTTCTGCTCTTCAGGTTCAAACTCACCATTAAGTAATTGCAATTTCGTGTGCAATTGTCGTAGATGTTCGATGACAATTTTTGATCTGATTGGTAAAGCAAAACATTCAACTTAGAATCTAAAAATAATCATGCTACGAATGGTTTGGTACTAAATAGTTCTTTTTCTCGAATCGTCATTGCATCATGCAGGTTGCGAGAAATAGTGCATTGCATTTTGGAAACTTCACTTTTGCAATGGAACCAAACCTTATAAAAGTCACCTGGAGTTAAACTTTGCTCTTGCAATTGCACAGTCACAATCTTTGCTGGCTCCAAAGCTAGTTTGATTTCTTTTAACTTCTCCCAAGATTTATGAGAGAGTTGCACATCACTTCTTATAATTTAAATAAATTCGTCAATGAATGGTTTCAATGACAGTAAGCGCGCAATCATCTCAAAAGTGGAGCACCAACGAGTGACCACATCAATAATAGGCATACGATATTGCTTTGATTTTAAAACAGTAAGTATAGCTGGCACTCGCAGTTTCTTGGCTAATTTTCGTGCCTGGGATATGGTATTTAAACAAGAACCACTATTTAAAGTGTCTTTTATAGCAAGCTGAAAAGTGTGGGCAGCACATCTAACCGAAAAAACATTGTGAACATAGTTTCATTATTAAGCTCACTATCTATATTTAATTCGTTAACACTCACTTTATAGGCACTATTTTCACTGTCTTCATATGACATATTTTGTATAGTTTTTACCATATTTCTTGTATTGTCAGTTGTAACAGTATATTCTTGATTGGTATTCAGCTCAATCTTTTGCAAGACTTTTATTACTGTTTCTCTGATTTGTTCTCCAGTATGAGAGCAGAAAAATTCTGCCACTGATAAAGTTCTTATTTGAACAGAATCGCCAATAATAAATTGAGCATTAATACCAAGCACAGATCTGTACAAGTAAGATACAATGTCAATCTTTAATGATAATAGACTTCCTTGGAGTTCCTTGCAAATTTTGTAAACAATATCTGCTGCTTTTTCATCTACTAAAGTTGCAATATTCTTCCTGTCCATTGTAATATTGAGTGCCTTTTTAATGAGGTCTATTATTTTACATAGTCCACTATCTTCAACAGTAGAAAATGGTCTTGCATTTACAGTGACCAACTCGATCATAGCGCTATTGAATCTGTTGGCGTCCATGCTTATGCTTACTATTGGGCAAAATATTTCGTCAATAGTTTTGCTTCGCTTGGAATGTTCACATCTTTGTGCTTCATCTTGTGCCAGAGATCGCTTAGCAATTTGAGTAGCACACTTATTCAATAAATTAAACTCATTCTGGTGATACTTTTCTAAATGTTTCTTTAAATTTGTAGCAGACGGACAATTTAAGGTCATTGTGCAATTGTTAACTTTGCAAATTACTTTTGCTTCTTTTCTGCATCCACTAAGATTGAAATACGAGTAACACTTACCCGTTTTTTGAAGTCCAATTTTTGAGGGGTTTAAAAATGAGATGAAAAATTGTATCACAAAAAGTTAAATGGGAGAGAAGCGTTTATAAAAATGTGACGTTTACAGGATGCTATCTAGTATAAAACTGATTTTCTTATTCTACTAACTTCTAAAAGAAAGGAAGATTTATACCGCGATAGCGAAACAAAAGGGAGGTCTTATCTATGGTAGGTGAGAAGAAAGGTTTAGCTTTGGGTCATTCTGTGATTAGCGAAACAAGATTGGGACAAAAGATTAAAATATACATTTACTTACTATTTGAGTTTGAAAATATATAGATTTTAAAGGTTTATCGATCCGAATTCGATTCGATTTTCCAGCAATGATATATATATATATATATATATATATATATATATATATATATATATATATATATATATATATATATATATAGATATAGGAGGGGAGGTCAATAAGTTTTGAAATTCGGATATAAGGAAAAGTGTTTTATTTATTATTTTTCAATATAACTACCCTCGACTTCAATGCATTTGCGCCACTTGTCCCTAGGCTTCGAATTCCTGACAACCAGAAATCTCGCGAATGCTGTTCAATCCACTCCTGGACGGTGAGCTGGACATCTTCATCGTCCCCAAAACGGCATCCACGCAGTGCAGCCTTGAACTGACGGAATAAAAACTAGTCGCTAGAGGCCAGATAAGGACTGTAGGGGGGATGGCTGAGCTCCTCGAATCCGCACTCACGCAGGGCAGCTTGTGCAACTCTGGCCTTGTGGACTTTGACGACGTTGAAGTCGATCATGGGGCGTGAGGTTTCTAGGGACCCAACGGGCACATACCTTGGTCATGGCCAATTGTCGTGGATGATGTTCATAACACTTCCATGTGATATTCCAAGTTCTCGCTCGATTTCTTCGACCTTCACCCGTCGATTTTCGAGGATCTTTTTCTCCACACGGGCCACATTGTCCTGGTTGGTCACGTCTGACGGGCGTCCTGGACGGGGGTCATCTTCAAGGGACTCACGACCATGGCGGAACTCCCTATTCCAGCGAGCAATGGTTGCATAGCAAGGGGCGGTGTCGGTGAACACTGCAACCATGCGTTCATGGATCTCTTTTGCATTCTTGTCTTCTTTGGTCAAAAGTTTGATCACTGCGCGGTGCTCAACCTTCTCCATTGTTGAAAAGTTTGTGACTGACGATCTGCGATCAGCTACTGCTTCTTAAATAGAGGAGGCAGGAGCGTGCGGCTGCCAGTCCTGACTTGTCATAACTTGTCCTAACACCCCCCCAAACAGCTATCCCCCTTCCTCTGTTTTGCCCTACCGATTCGCAAAACTTATTAACTGCACCTCGTATATATATATATATATATATATATATATATATATATATATATATATATATATATATATATATATATCTGTTTTGAAAGGCAGAAAATAAATATGGCGAAAGCCCTGTGGTGGTTGTTATCACCCGCAGAACTTGCATTTGCTCCTTCTTCTTTGTATGTGACGGGGGGGATGAGTCTTTAAATTGTGAGCGGGTAAGAAGATGTGGTATAAAAATTCCTTGGAGGTTCCTAGCTTAGAGAGATACTGGGTTTGATGGGGTGACGCTTTGGGCGAATTTGAGTCACTATGCCTGGTAGCTCAGCGGTAGAGCATCTGACCGGCAATCAGCAGATCCGGGTTCGAGTCCCGGCCAGGAATTTCAAGCTTTTTTTCCCCTGGCGTTATCTCTGTCTTCTCGGTAAAGGATTGCCTTCATTTTGCCGCCCTCTGCTCTCTTTGATTCTAGTCTTCTTCTAATTTCCCTTTCTCTTACCTCTAAAAACCTCCTGTTTCTTGTCTCATTGCTCATTCGCGTCCAATTTCTCTTCTTGTACTATATATATATATATATATATATATATATATATATATATATACAACTGTATCCATGCAGTCAAAAGTGACAGCATTATTTTTAAGTTAGAGCTATATTTTATCCGTGAAAACTGCCTTTTAAAATATATATATATATATATATATATATATATATATATATATATATATATATATATATTCACAAAATCTGCATTGACATGAAATATATTGAATTAGAATGTGTATTAGTAGTTGGCTGAATTTTTTTCTGCACTTTATTTTGGCTTTATGGTTTTGACACATAACCAACACGATTAATAAACGAAAGTTTTTTTCTTATTTTGAATAAATAAATGATGTTTTTATAGAATATTTGACTAGACCCGAAAACTTAAATGGCATTACCTACGACATGTTAGATGCTTGCATGATTTACTTAAAAATATTGCATTGAAGGTAGAAGAAAATTTCTGCGTTATCCACTATTCCGTTTATTTCTGATTTTTTTTCTTTCACCTTCAACTGGCTGTTCCTTACCTCTATTCCTTCTTCAGGAAAGGGAAATGTTCTCAATTAAAAAGTAAAATAAAAGGGAAAAGACTGGTATCCATTTTATAATATAATAAAACGAGCTTTTTTAAAATGAAAAATAATCGAGCTTGAAATATTTTTTTATTTAAATTGACATGTACTCCTACTCCTATGTATCTTAATTTCAATGCAAGCATATATATATATATATATATATATATATATATATATATATATATATATATATATATATATATATTATATATATATATATATATATATATATATATATATATATATATATATATATATATATATATATATATATTCAAGTTAATTTTCGAAGAATAGCATGAAAATGGAGAAGACAACCTTATATAGGGTACAAAGATACGAAGGGAACGGCCATCACATAGTACAAACCAATGGAAAAACACAAAAACAAGACAGAAAAATACCAAGAAAAAGAACAATAGGCAACTAATAACAGACATATGCATCCCTAAAACGATATACACACAACAGCGCCATGTATATGAATTGCATTTGGTGGGTGAAAAAAACAAAAAAACATTTTAAAGGATTATCATTAGAACGAAAACATTTAGGGTTAAGAGTTAATCCACGATCACAGCAGAGACACGTGGTGGAGGAGGCAATGTGAATAATATTACACTAATAAAGAGTGACAACAGGCTGCATTATGAAGTTATTTCTATATATATATATATATATATATATATATATATATATATATATATATATATATATATATATATATATATATATAATGAAAATTAATGCAATATCGCAAGAAAAGATGAGGAATTAAACCACATTCTCCGAAGACAATTTAATTCAGAACAGTTTCGGTGTATCTCACACTCTTTTTCAACTGACGCTGGATAGAAAATATTTGAAAATGCTTAACTACATAACACAGAGTCAGGTTATTATACTAATCATTTATTGGCCGGGCGTTTCGGACCTTTACTAGGACCATCTTCAGCGACTATATCGTCTAATGAGGAGGGGAAAGAACATTAATTGATAACACTTAAAAGAATGCATAAAAAAAAACACGGAAGAAGGCAAGTTAAAATAATAAAATTGACAATAATTAAAATTAAAGTAAAAACACTAATAATATATAGAATTAAAAAATATTACCTAGTGGTATTTAAAAAAAAAATAGAAAGTGAAATTATAACAAACTGACTTGATTATCACGTATTAAAAGTTACTGAAGTAAACAAAAAATAAAATTATATTAAATTGTAAAAACACACACCGAACAAAAGACAAAAAACCCCGAAAATAAATCAGAATGAACAAAGGAACTGACCTTTAACGTGGGAGTTGAGAAATCAACTAACTAAACATATAAAATTACTGACGAAATTTATTCGGTTGGTCGGTTGGCTAGTTAATCTATTGAAGTGTTGGTTGGTTATATTGTGAATAATTTAATTGAGGAGGCGTAATTATTTAACTTTGGATTTATTTTAATGATATATAATGACTCTAAGATTTTCAAGTCGAGAGGAGTTAAGGCTGAAGATAATATAGTAAATGAATTAGAATTAAGATGATGATGGTGATACTCTGAATGTTGCCTGATGGAAGAGGCTTCAGGTTTAGAAATGGGAACACCAGTCCTATGAGACAAACCCAAGTGCTCCGCGATCCTGCAGTTGAATTGTAAGCCAGTTTGGCCTACATAACGACTGTGGCAGGTCGTACATGTATAATTGTAAATTATACAAGATCGCAAGCCCAAAGGGATTGGCTCCTTATGGAGGAAAAAGGAATTTAACGATACAGGGTTGGAGTTAATACAAATGAATTGGCATTGAGGGAAATGGTTGTTGAGGGTAGAGAGAAGGAGTTTGTTAAACTCGGATGTCAAATGCTCGAGATAGGGTAGCTTAATGAAAACCTTCTGTTTAGAAACAGTGGGGAGTAAGGGTTGAGGATAGTATATTTTGGAGAGAAATTTGGATACTAACTGGTCGAAGATGAAATCGGGGTAATAATTAAATTTGAAGAAATCCTTTAAATAAGTCAGTTCTTCATGAAACAATATCCAGTTAGAGCATATATGGTAGGCTCTAAAAATTCGGCTTTTAATACTGGATAATTTAAATTGTCAATTTTATTATTTTAACTTGCCTTCTTCCGTGTTTTTTTTATGCATTCTTTTGAGTGTTATCAATTAATGTTCCTTCCCCTTCTCATTAGACGATATAGTCGCTGAGGATGGTCCTAGTAAAGGTCCGAAACGTCCGGCCAATAAATGATTAGTATAATGACCTGGGTCTTCATATTCCTGCTACATATCAGATTCCCAAGGAACAAATCAATTACCAGTATATATATATATATATATATATATATATATATATATATATATATATATATATATATATATATATATATACACATATATAGATATATATATAAAGGGTGTTCCATTAAGATGGATTAAGGTTAGCAGTAAATAAAACAGTTATTGGTGAAAAGTTATTGATTTCACTATTGGATCATATTAGTTGAGTCATGGCAATTATGTGTGAAAAATAATATCGCCTAAATGTCCGCCAAAGCTTCGGCGGCACACCTCCACTCGATGGTCAAAATCTCACCAATATGCCTTATTATCTCATCCTTTAGCGGTTCAATTGTTGTTGGCTTGTTGGTATAGACCCTACTTTTGATATGACCCTAAAGGAAGAAATCTAAAGGCTTCAAGTCACACGATCGCGGTGGCCAATTGACCTTGTTTTTTCGAGAGATAATGCGACCTGAGAACTTATCATTCAATAAAGCCATTGTGGAATTGGTTGTGTGGCATGTGGCAGCGTCCTGTTGAAACCACAAATCTTCGACATCCATACAATTCAATTCAGACCATAAAAAATTGGCAACCATGGCACGGTATCGCTCGCCTGTCACCGTAACAGAGTTCTTGGCATCATTTTCGAAGAATAAGGCCCAATGATTCCGCTAGCAAAAAATGCACACCAAACAGTGACCTTTTGTGGATGCAGTGGCTTTTCAACAATCTTCCTGGGATTTTCATCAGCCCAAATGCAACAATTCTGCTTATTAACGAATCCACCAAGATTAAAATGGGCTTTATCACTAAAAATGATTTTTTGCGAAAAATCATCGTCGGCTCGTCTTTGCTCGTGTACTGAATGGACGAATGTACGGCACTTCAAATGGTCAACAGTCTTCAGTTCTTGTGTCAATTGAATTTTGTAAGCGTGTAGAGACAAATCTTTTGTCAAAATTCGAAGTAACGTTATTGTGGAGAGGTTCAATTCCTGCGCGCGATGACGAATGAGGTGCCTGGATCTTCGGCCACATTCTCGCGCACTGCAGCAATGTTTTCAGATTAACGGCGCAAACGAGCACGCAATGCCGTTTTTATATTTGCCACCAACCCCATTTGTTTGAATTAACGAACAATTTTCCCAATTACACTCTCGGTTGGTCGATTATGTTGACCAAAATAATCGCAAAGTGCCCGAAATGCGTTTCTGTTTGAACGTCCATTTTCGTAATAAGCTTCGATAACTTTAACACGTTGTTCGATTATTAACCTTTCCATGTTTGAAATTGCCAAAGACTGAAGTTGTTAAATGTTAAATCTAAAAGAAAAAGAAAAAAATCATTAGACGCTTAAACTTAACTCACATTTAAAATTGGTCCAATTTATTGGAACACCCGTTATATATATATATATATATATATATATATATATATATATATATATATATATATATATATATATATATATATATATATATATATATATCCACCCCAAACCATAAGTGTGTCGGCCGAAGTGGGTATTTGCGCTATTTATTGCAGTACTGTGGTACTTCGCTTCACAAAAAGTATATATATTATATATATAAAAGGATTCTTCGCCATTCTTTCCTTTCAAGATTATATAAACAAGCTCTGCTGAACAAAAGTTACCGTACCCTCATTTATTCTGATTTATGTACTTACGAGATTTAAAATTTCAATAATTCGAAAGAGAATGTAAACAATTTAGGGATTTCAAATTTCGTTACTATCGGCTGAATAGTTATGATGTTATTGCCAAAAATATCTAATTTCTCGGCTAACATTGGGAGGACATTTAGAATTATATTATTTGAAACGGTGTGTAAAACAATATAAGGGTTTCAAATTTCGTTAAAATCAGCCGAATATCTATGATTTTATTGCCAAAAAACACTACTTCACGGGCTAACCATAGGATGACCTTAGCAATTCTATCATTCGAAAGAGAATGTAAAACAACATAATGAGTTCAAATTTCGTTAGAATTGGCTGAATAGTTATGATGTTATTGCCAAAACAAATTGATTCCCTGGCTAAGTTTGGGAGAACTTTGGCAATTATATCATTCGAAAGAGAATGTAAAACAACATATGGGTTTCAAATTTCGTTAGAATTGGCTTAATTTGTTACAATGTTATTGAAAAAAATCAAAACGTGAACCGACCGACATAGTGAAATGTAGAGTCAGCGGCGACTAAAAAATCACAACCTTCTAAAAAAATATTAAATGCAGACCTGAATGGCTTCGCCACTCCCCTGCGCTTCGCAATAAGATTAAAATTTAAAATCTAAAAAAGCAGCAATGGTTAAATTAAAAAAAAAATTCTGATCTTCGCAATTATAATAATTTTAAAAAGGAACTCTAAAGTAAATTTCCCCCTTTCAAAATATCACGTTGCTAAAATATAGAGTTTTAGAAGAGGAAGAATAGAATATACGAGTATATAAAAATAAATTTTCTGAACTTCACCATTTGTAATTCTTTGGGTTTTTAAAAAAAAATCACAAAATTTCGATACATATATATTTATTTCTGGACTTCATCGTTTTGTTTTTTGATATTATAAAAGAATTATTAGAAATAACTTTGATAAAGAAAACATATTATAGCATAGTATAGCATGGCATCGTATATTATAAAATAACATAGGATAGTATAGCATAGCATAGCATAGCAAAACATAGTATAGTAAAGTATAATATGAAATTATTATTCAAATACTAAAAAAAATCTCCCTCTTAAATTATAGAATTAATGAAATGATGATGATGATGATAATGATAATGATGATGTTGATGATGAAGATGATGATGAAGGTGATGATGATGAAGAAGAAAAAGATGATGATGATGATATATATATTTTTTTAATTAAAATGGCGGACCTTAACATTTTGTCACACCTCATTTATGTAATTGGAAAGGCGATAAAATGGTCACACCCTAATTATAGCATAGCATAGTATAACATAGCATATTATTGCATAGTGGTGCTTATCATATTATAGCATAGTATAGCATGGCATCGTATATTATAAAATAACATAGGATAGTATAGCATAGCAAAACATAGTATAGTAAAGTATAATATAGTATATGTAGTATCGTATCTCATAGCATAGTATAGCCAGGCATAGCATATCCTAGTATAACCTAGTATTGGCTAGAATAGTATAACATTTAATAGCATAGTCTAGTATAGTCTCGAATAGTAGCCTAGCAAGACCTAGCTTACCGTAGGATAGCTTACCATAGTATTACCTCACCTGGCATAATAAAGCCTAACATATTATAGACTAGACTAGCTTGCCTACTATAGTAAATCCTGCCTAGCCTAGCCTAGTATAATATATTAAATTATGTGATAGCATAGCCTACCATAGTAAGCCTAGTCTATCATCGGATAGCATAGTATAACAGAGTAGATTATGTCATAGCATAGCCTACCATAGTACAGCCTAGTCTAGCCTAGCCTAGCTTAGT
This sequence comes from Ceratothoa steindachneri, assembly GCA_963969495.1. NCBI lineage: Eukaryota > Metazoa > Arthropoda > Malacostraca > Isopoda > Cymothoidae > Ceratothoa > Ceratothoa steindachneri. Next base: position 170,764,253 of record OZ018322.1, on the reverse strand, counting down.
ATAACCAAGTCTAGCCTATGATTCTCTATAATATTTAAACTTACCCTACCATACTCTAGCGTAGCTGGCACAGTATAGCCTAGCCTTACATAGTATAACTTAGCATGGCATAGTATGACTTAGCCTAGCCTAGCAGAGAATGTATAGTATGGCCTATCTTAGCCTGGAAACCATAGTAAAGCCCAGCCTAACAAAAACCCGGCCTAACATAGCCTATTATAGTCTAGCAATTATATCATTCGAAAGAGAATGTAAAACAACATAAGGGTTTCAAATTTCGTTAGAATGGTCGGAATAGTTATAATGTTATTGACAAAAGAAAATAGTTTAGCATAGTATAGCTTATCATATAATAGCCTAGCCTAGAATAGTATATATATAGCATAGCTTAACCTAGTATAGTTTAGAATAGTTTAACGTAGTAAGCCTAGCTTTGAAAAGCCTAGCATAGTATAGCCTATCTAGCACAGCCTACCTTACCCTAATCTAGCTTAGCATAGTATATCCTAGCCTATGATAGTATAAACTAGTCTAGCATAGTATAGCCTAGCTTAGCATAGTATATCCTATAGTATTCTAACGTGGTATATCTTGGCATAGCACACCCAGCCATTCTCTAGCCTAATCTACCCTAGCCTATGGTAGCTTAGCATGGTATATTATAATATAGCCTAGTCTATCATACTATATTCTAGCAAGGCCTGGCATAGCACAGCATTTCTTTCTATAGCCCAGCCTAGTATATCATAGAAGAGAATGGCTCAGAATCGCATAGTATACCTCAGAGTAGCCTAATATATCCTAGCTTCGCCTAGTATCGACTTAAATATATAGCCTAGCATAGGATATATTAGAATAACCTAGCTTAGTATAGTACATATACCTGGGCCCTATCACAGTGTGTCCTAGCCTAGCCTAGCCCAGCCTAGCTTATCAAAGTATAACCTAGCCTGACTAACAGAGTATAACCTAGCCTAACTTAGCGCAGCCTACAATTGTATATTAAAACTTAGTCTATCTTAGCTTAGCTTACCCTAGTCTAGTATAGCCTATCTTTGTATAGTCTAGCTTAGCCTAGTTCAATGGAGCCTAGCCTAGTATTTAATATCCTATTCTAGTCTAGTTAGCATATTCTAGCCTAGATTAGCATATCCTAGTATAGTATATAATAGGCTACCTTACATTATATCTTAGCCTAGGCTTGCATAGCATGCATAACATAGCCTAGCCTACCCTAGCGAAGCCTCGCTTATCCTAGCCAGGTATAGCGAAAACTACCCTAGTGTAGCATATCATAGCCTAACCTAGAATACCATAGCTTAGCCTAGCCTAGTATAGCCCTTCATGCCCCGCCTAGCCTAGTATAGCTTAGCCTAGCCTAGCATAGAATAACCTACCCTAACATTAACTATTCTAGACATGTATAACCTATACTATACTATTATACCCTAGTAAAACATAGCTTATTATTCCCTGCCTAACATACTATATGCTATCTTAGCATAGCCTAAATTAACACAGTATATCTTACCCTTGTACATTATATCTTAGAATAGATTAGCATAGTATAGCGTAGCCTATAATAGCTTAGCTTAACATAGCCTATTCTAGGTTTCCTTAGCAGAGTTTAGCATATTATGGCCTAGTCTAGTCTAGCAGAGTATCGGCCGAAAAGTTATGATGTTATAGCCAAAACAAAATAATTCCCGGGATAACCTTTATAGGACTTTGGCAAATAAAACATTTGAAAAAGAATGTAAAACAACATAATTGTTTTGAATTTCGTTAGAATCAGCCAAATAGTTATGCTGTTATTGTCAAAAAAGAAAAACGGGGACCGACCGACCGTAGAGTCGCTCGCGACCTGACTCGCACGCGACTAAAAAAATGTAATTATCATCACTAACTCTGTAATATAAGAAGGGAGATTTTGTTTTTTGATATTATATATAGAATTATTAAAAATAACTTTGATGAAAAAAACATAAGTCCGAGCCAAACTAAGATGAAATTTTTATTCAAATACTCAAAAAAATCCCCTTCTTAAATTAAAGTTAGTGATGATGATGATTATAATTGGCGACATTCAGAAAATTTGAAAAAACTTAACCATGGCTGCTATTTTTTAGATTTTAAAGTTTAATCTTAGGAGCAAAGCACAAGCTCTTCCCCTACAGGGGAGTCGCGAAGCCATTGCCTGGTCGTATTTATTAAATGATTATCTTATATTAAATAATTTAACAATATATAGTCATTTTATATTATATTTATAAAAAAAAGAAATGGTGAATCAACTTTATTTTTGTATATAATATCAAGTTGAAATATAAATTACAATTTTTTTTCTCAAAATAAGTAGATTCGAGTGTTACCAACAATATATATATATATATATATATATATATATATATATATATATATATATATATATATATATATATATATATATACATATATAAACAAGAGGAGCAGCTTCGCCATTCCTCCTTACAGAAGGAGCTTGCGCTACGCTGGCAGACTTTCGGTCTGTGTCCTACGGCCTATCATGATTTTTTTTTCTCCATCTAAATTTGCTCTAATAATTTATTTCCATGACAAAATTTTAATAAATTTTCTGACTTTCATCATTTGTAATTCTTTGGGTTTTAAAAAATTCAGAAAAATTCGATAATATTTATTTTTGAACTTCACCATTTTATTTTTTTATATTATAAAGGAATTATTAGAAATGACTTTGATAAATACACTACGGTTATTATTATTATTATTATTATTATTATTAATTATATATATATATATATATATATATATATATATATATATATATATATATATATATATATATATATATATATATATATATATATATATATATATATATGCAAATTTTGATGAAGACCATTGTGTATTTCGCCTTAATTAATTTCCTTTGGCAACTTTCTCTTCTTCTATCTTTTTTATTCCATCTTGTAAATGATGGATCACTTGTCCAGTATTCATCTCTTTTTTAAATGAATGTGTTTGGTAAAAACCAAACTAAATTGCTGAACTTTCGATCTTATTCGATCATCTTCGGATCGTTTTGAAATGTTCTTGCCTCTTTTACCGATGTAATGATTGGAGTGAGGATCTGGCAGAAAGTAAAGTGAAAGAAGTAAAGTAAAGTAGAAACGGTGTGAAGCTGTGATAAAATAGATCGCCAAGCTCCTCCCCCTCCCCCTTGGTAATCCTAAGATAACTAGAGGGGGAGGGGAGGGCACTAGGACCTCCCCAGTCTCCCCTCTCCCTCCAGAGTTCTGTTGGACTTCTGGATAGGAGAGAGGGAGACAGGGAGAAGGACAGGGAGAGGAAGAGGAAAGAGAAATCGGGATAACAAAGTTTGAAATAGTGTGGAAGATTAAAAGGAAACCAAGGTGGTCGGCAGACCTACAGCTTTACGTAGAATCCGAACCACGGTGTGTACTATATTTTGTCTAATCATCCAATCTCTAGTGCCCCTGTCCTACGTATGCTTTGTTGAGCCCAGTGTGAAGGATAGAAGAAAATATAGATGGAAAAGAAGGAAGTAGAAGATGTGCAGTTGAATGCAAAGTATACGTGGTGGTCACGCTAATCTCTGGCATTTAGAAATGTTATAGTTTAGAATTCAAATGAATACAAATAGTTGCCTCCACGTTCGTTTTATGTCATGTTTTTAAATCTGTGTTATTGTTGCTGTGATGTGGCTTTCAAACCGTTGTTTTAGTTGTTTTCCTTCACTGGTATAAAGTTTTCTCCTTTCTATTTTATTATACCTATTTCTTGTTTATCCTTTTATGTTTCTTTTTATTATTTATAGCTTTTTCTAACTTTGTTTGCTTACTCCCTCTGTTTGTTCTCATAATGTGAACACTTCGTCCTCTTCTTCGATCTTTGAAGTATAGGTGGGAAAGTCTCTACGTGCTTCTAGGAACTTCGAAGGAATTTTTATACCACAGGCTCTTACCCGCTCACAATTTAAAGGCTCACTGTCCATGTCACCCGCAGATCCTGTAGTTGCTTTCTTTGTATGTGACATGGACAGTGAGCCTTTAAATTGTGAGCGGGTAAGAGCATGTGGTATAAAAATTCCTTGGAAGTTCCTAGCTTAGGGAGATACTGGGTTTGATGGGGTAACGCTTTGGGCGAAATATAGTTACTGTGCCTGGTAGCTTAGCGGTAAAGCATCTGACCGGCAATTGCTCCCTTTGATTCTGGATTGCTGTAATTTTCCTCTCTCTTGCCTTTAAAAAACTCCGGTTTCTTGTCTAATTTGCTCATTCGCGTCCAATTCTTATTTTCTCTTGTACTATATGTATTTATAGTCAGCTACACCAGGTTTCTGCATCTTTCTTTCTGTCTTCAAATTTTATTTGAAAGACAGAAAATAAAAATGGCATAGCCCTGTGGTGGTTGTTTTATCAACCGCAGATCCAGTAGTTGCTTTCTTTGTATATATATATATATATATATATATATATATATATATATATATATATATATATATATATATATATATATATATATATATATATATATATATATATATATATATATATATATATATATATATATATATATATATATATATATATATATATATATATATATATATATATATATATATATATATATATATATATATGATCGATGGGGTTGCTGATAGTCAGACGAATCTTTAATTTCACCAGGAATAATAGTACATAGAATGCAGAGAGATTTATCTTCATTTATTGGGGATAAACAACGTTTCGAGCTGTCCGCTCATCTTCGGGTTCTATGATATGAAGGAATACATAATTTACAATGAATTATAATATTAAAAAATTTGTCTAGAAATTAGAATATTAAGAGTGTTGACAAATATCTACAAAAAGAGACTTTTTCCTATCATGTAAAACCTAAGAAAATACATAATTTATAATGAGTTAAGATATTACAAATCCTAGAGGAATACAAGGGAGAACCATCCAAACACTCACCATCGTTGGTCTGACTCCAGAGAGAAGTGGGGAGGGGGGATTGAAGTGGACATAGGTAAGATTGTATTGGTAGTAGAGTTATGTAATAAGAAGGGGAGCAGCAGACGAGTCACAATTAAGCCTAGGGGCACGGGATTTAATATAAAGGGACTCTAGTATTCTTAAGCTTTGTTCATTGTTATCCTGATCTATTATTGTAAAATTATCTAAAGTTATATCCGCGTTGCATTTGATTGCATGTGCTTTGATAGGGCTCACTTTGTCACCTTAGATCAATTAATGATATAATTATTACGAGTTTGAGAAGAATGAGACGTTTCTGGGCAAAAGTTTGGAATCGGGGCACCCTATTTGGCATTATGTACATCCTTTTGCAGACCCAGACAAGATATGTATTACATATAAAAGAGGTAGTACTCACCTAACTCTTAATTTCTTCAAAATTGTTTCAGACTCATGCTCTTGCGCTTGTACGTGGATATAGGATCTTCCCGTTGTAGGAACCAGCAGTAGTCACCCATCATGTTTTCGTTGAAGCGGCTTTGATATCTGCTTTCTATCATTGCGATATCTCGGTGGGACCTTTTCCCATGTTCGTCACTAATATCACCCATATTAGATGGAAAGAAATCTAGATGCGAATGCAAGAAATGCATCTTAAGAGACATCCAACACCCCATTCGTTGATTGGCCTTTAGCATGTTGTCCACTAGTTCTTCATAGTTTTCAGCCATATGATTACCGAGGAAGTTCTGCACTACATGGACAAATGAATCCCATGCTGCCAACTCAAGTGGAGTTAGTTTATTTCTGAATTTCCTGTCACGTATCAATTCTCTGATCTCCGGCCATACAAAAATGCCAGCTTTAATCTAAACATCAGTTTTCTTTGCACTAAATTTCTCTTTGAGATACTGGAATCCATCAGAATCATGGGTTATTGCTTTAACAAAATTTGTGATAAGGCCAGGTTTCATATGAAGTGGTGGAAGGTAGATCTTCTGTGGATGTACCAAAAGCAGGTCCTTCACATTGTATCTGGTCTTTCGGGTCACTTTTTACAATATAATGATTTTTGTCGTCAGGGGTGTTCCATGTGCATAAGAAGCACATATTCTTTGTATATCCTAGCTGCAGTCCAAAAAGTAAAGAAATTACCCTTAGATCACCACATATATTACAGTTATTATGCGAGTAATGAACACCTTCCAAAATAAACTTCATTGAGCCATATGTCTCTATTAAACCAACAATAAATGCGACAGGAATTGAAGGTTTTTTGTTACCATTGTGTAGCAACACAGCTTTGAGGCTAGCAGTGCTTGCATTGATGAATAGTCTCCATTCATCAGGTAAATGCTCGTTTCCTAGCTGATTCGTGAGGCCATTAACATCAGTAAAGAAACAAGCACCATCTTCTTCTTTATAGAATGCACCTAAGGCCTTATGGCGTTTACGGAAAGTAGATATTTTTGCACCGTGCTCTAGAAGATTAAATTGCTATAGTTTGGAGCACAACAGTTCTGCGTTCTCCTTTGACAATGACAAATCCCTCACCAAATCATTCAATCTTCCTTGATTTATCAACTGGATCTTCTTTTCCTTAGAATCATCTTCATACATTTCATCGTCATTGTTATCCTCCTCTCCAGGCGATGAATCATCTTTAACTGCACTAGCTGATGGAGAAACTGGGATTGGCATCTCCATATTATGGGGGACTGGTTTTATAGCTGACTTACAATCTGGATATACAATTTTTGACTCGTTCTTATTTGAGAATCCCGCAAAATTTGTCGTACAAAAGTAGCAATCAAAAGCATGATTTGTTGGCTCACCCCACACGATTCGTACAGCAAGAGGCATAGCCTTCCGTTTGCCATTTAACCACTGTGTGAGCCCCGTATAACACACAGTACAAGATTTGTGAGGTTTCCAGGGCTTGTCTTGGTCACCAACTTTACAACCAAAATAATAATTGTATGCAGCTTTCACTCTTTAAGCTAATTTTTTCCGCAGGGGGTTGGAGTATATCCTCCACAGATATAACAAAAATTGTCTGTGCTATTTATACATCCTCGCCGATTCATGTTTTAAACTTAGTTTGTATATATCCTGTTATATACTTTCGTACAATCTTATTTCATTTACAAATTAATTGAGAGATAAATCTGAAAGAAAAATGCAATTAATCACTGTATGTAAACACCATTTCAACACCACTACTATAATGGCTAAATTTCACAACGTGATAAAGCAGGAATGTAACGCAGGAACCAAACACACACAACACATCCTCTCACTACGGTAGCCGAAGCAACACTGCCCATATGTGTAACTAAAGAGTATGTATGTAACTCAGGAATCTTACGTGCTAGAACAATTATGATTACATATTCGGAATCAGCATAGTCGATATGATATAAATAACAAGCTAATACCCAAGTAGCAAAATATTGTTAACTAGTGTTATGAAAACATATAAAAGTAGCAGTGGCTTCTATTAAGCAGGAACTTATTAATTCACCACCCAGGATCTCCGAATTGGAGAGATCTAGAGGCCATTTTAGAGGACACTAATTATTTGTGAGGAAATCTTGAGTGAAAATATTAGTATGCAATAGTAAGCTCTGATTTTCTTTGTCATAAATAGTCCTACCACACTAGAATAGTTACAGAAGTTTCTTGGGCTAGTCAGTTTGCAAGGTTATTGAAAAACTCGAATAAGCGCTGTCGCAATTCAACTTCAAAATGAAAAAAAAACAGGCTCAATCTGCCTGCAATGATATAAAATATGCAATAGTCAAAGCATCATTTCTACCTGAACCCCAAAGTGACTGCCAATTGCATCTCATCGCAGATGCATCCGATTTAGGCGTAAGGTTGGTCCAACAACAACTTTCTGAAATTCAATCAGAAATATAACAAATCCTTTTAAACCTTTTCAATTTTAAAGACTTCGCGTCTTGGTTTGTGCAAACCAGTCTTATTGTGCATGCTTTCCTGTGCGCAGTGTTACCCCCAGTGTTTCGTGATCATTGTTGGGCTTAATCAAATTGTCTGCTTGTTTGCGTTGTTAAAATCATATTGACTTTGCCGTCATTTTAGTTCCGTCAAATACATGGTTTCTCCTTAGTGTTTGTGACATTATTATTTCAACTAGTGCCCCCTCCCCCGGGTTTTTTCTTAAATTACAAGTGCTTTTCTTTGTGTGTGTTCTGTTTTAATTTCCACGTTTCTGTTTTTGTCTTGAGGATTCGCCTCACATCATATTGCACTTAGTATATTTTTTACTCTTCATTTACTTTTATTTATGCACTTTTTTCTTTGTGTGTGCATGTTCTTTTCTTTTATCGCTTTTCTATTTCTCGCATTCGCATTTATCTTTCTGCGCATTTAACTTTTGATTTAATTATATATTTTGTTAAAATTCTTTTTGTTTTTTCATGACCATAAGCACACACTAGCTGAGTAGTTTCTTTTACCACACCTACAGCGTCTCCTACGCCAGCTCTTCTCCCCAACCTCATATACGGCACAAACAAACCTCAACCTGCTGCCTCCTTCCGCTTACAGGAGGTTCAATGTCCACAATTTGCTAAAATGTTTTGCAATACCTCATAGAGGTTTGTTTCTCCTTGAGCCGTTTGCTGCGTTCCAATTTTAACTCTGACTCGACCATCCCCTCCACCTCGAAGGTGACCACTGCCACAGCTGTCTCCATTGCGGCGTTAAATTACCGTTTGCTGAGTTCAAAACGCAAGATTTTATCTTTGACAAGATTATATCGGATGAAATTGAGGTATTCTGTGTCGGTGAAACCTGGTGATGGCCTTCTACAAACTCGATTTTCGCGGCTGCTAGTCACATAGATACACTTTTCTACACTATTGTAGAATTATCTGGAAAAGCAGTGGGGTCAGTATTATTTCTAGTGACTTTCTCTGTCCCTCACTCACACCGATTGACCCCTCCCGTTTAAAACTCCCCTTTGACGAACTGGGCACTTTCCTCAATTTCGCCTTCTCAAACTCCTTCGCCATCCTTTTGGTACTCGGCAACGTCAATATCCCTCCAAACACCACCTGACACCAACAACTCATTGAAGTCTTCAAAATTTGTTCTTTCTTCCAATTCGTCACTTCCCCCACCCTCAACTACAGAGCATCATTCTTGATCTCGTTTTCTCCAAATTCCCAGTTCACTAACTCTCGGTTACGGACCTTTCAAATGCGATCTCTGATCACTTTATTATTTAATTCGGTTTAACTCAACCTTCTCAAACTAACCTTTCCAATGGTCTTGTCACATGATCACATCACTGTTGACTCTCCTACATTGACCCTGGGCTGATTTCTTTTGATCTCGCCTCATTTCTCCGGGATAGCCACACTATCTCCACCCATTCTGACTTCAATCTATCCCTTCTCTCCTCTTCACACTGACCCTCCTCCTCTCTAGACACTCACGCTTCCTATTGTCCTTCCTCTCTCGCAGACCCGACTCTCCTTGGTTTTCCAACACGCCTCTTGAGGGTAAAAAACAGCATGTATAAAGCTTCTCTTGCCTATTCTCTTGCAACTCATGCATACACAGTCTTCCACTAATCCTCCGCGAGCTTCATACCCGTAAATTCCCTGACAAAAAAAACAAATTCTCATGCACTTTTCGAGCTCTTCGCTCGTTTCTCATTTTCCAGACTACCCCAAACTCCCATCTTCCAATACGTTTTCCGTACCTTTGAATCTGAAACGGTAGCTAATATTAGCTCTAGTATTCCTCCTTCGTCTGCCTCCCATTACACTGTAGCCCCATTTACCTTATTTCCCAATCTAGCTTCCAACAGCCAAGTCTCCTCTGAATAGCTCGCCTCAATATGTCACTCACTGAAAAAATGCTGCTCTCTGCTTGACACTCTCCCACCCAGTTTCTATGTTCAGTTCCTACCTGGCCACCTACCACACCTACCAAGTATCTTCAAAGCCTCCCTGTTGCTACGTAAGGCGCCTTCTGACTTTAAATATGCTGCTGTCTGTCCGATATTAAAGAAACAAAATCTTGACCCTAATAGTCCTTCAATATATAGTTTTATCTCTCAACTTCAGTTCCTATGCAAGGCTCTTGAGAAGGTAGTAGCTGCTCGCAACACTGAACACTTGTCCTCCTCGAGGATCTACGAAACCTTCTATTCTTGCTTTAAGGCACGTCACAACTCTAAATCGGCTCTCTTAAATGTGTCTGGCCGCCTCCGCCGCGAGGCCGACGCTAGGAGGACTTCAATTATAGTGTTTTCTTTATTTCTTAGCATAATTTGACACCGTTGGCCCCTCCCTTCTTCTTCACTGCGAATTTCTGTTGTCTCTGAACTACTATAAACTGGATTTGCGGTGAAGTCTCTTAACCAGCTGCTGTATCTTACGGTGTTTCTCAGGGATCTGTCCTTGTCCCGCTCCTCTTTTGTATCTACTCCCTTCCTATTTGCCTTCTTCTGCCTCACTTAGATCTATCCATATTTATGCTCATGATACGCAAATGTTTCTCTCCTTCCCCACAAACTCATTCCTGTGACCGTCACTAATCTTTTATCCGCATATGATAGGATTACTGAATAGCTATCGGGTAACTTTCTCAAATTCAACCATGAGAAAACTGAGATTCTTTTGATGGGCACCTCAGTAGATGGACGGGTGCCCTGTCAAGGCTTCAAGGTCTTCAAGGGCACCATATAAATAATTTATTATTATAGGCATTTAAAGGTTCTGAATTAAAATATACAACATTCAGTTAAGAACTAACTTTTATAGATTTTACAATTAAACATTTTTACCATGTCTTCGAAGGTAGTGACGTTCAGGTCTTGACCAATTGCAAGGTAATATTGTAGCTGCCAAATCATTTAAAACCAGACACGCTGCAAGGGAAGGTCATGCTTTCTAACTGGTTAATCAGTACATAAATGGCATTAGGCACATAGCCAGAAAATATAATCCAAGTAATGCTCCTTCTTAGGCACCCATCAATGATTGCATCCCGCAATCTTTGCAACGTGAACTGGCACACAAGATGACATTCTAACCCTTCATGCCAGTCTATCGATTCTACAATACTGTCATTTACTATTATTAGTTAAGAGTCTTGGGCTGGCTAAAGGGTTATATTCAAAATTAAACTGTTTACAAGAGGACCTTCTACGTCACTCCAGTTTAGTAGGATTGCTTTGACCTCCTTAAATCAGTCCATGATTTTTTTATCTATCCAAAGGTTTTGAACTTAGGATTTTCGTAAACTTTCTTTTCATTATTATTATAATTTAGGACATCTAGATAGACGCACATATATCAAATCAATCTGCAGAGGTTTGTGAAGAAACATATGGGAAATGACATTAGTGAATCAGTTGGAGTTGCATTCAGTACCAGAAATCCTAGGTACAACGACACACAAGGCTATCTCTCATGCAGAGAGAGAGAAAAAGAGAGCGAAAAAAGGTGATTTTTGGTTGGCAGGGTGATCAGTACCCTAAAAATAAATAATGGTCTTCTCTTGCGTACGAAACTAAATTCGGGATTTAGGTATCGTTTCTGAGGAAACGCACTAAATAAAATCCTATCTGGATTTATAAACAATTTATTAAAAATAACTTTATTTGGAACTTGATTTAACCAACTTATTGATAAATTAGAGACAGTCGAAGATGAGGAAGCAGATTTTTAGTGAGGCAAGAATCTGTCCATGTCATGATTTGAAGTTTAGCAAGTTAAATGCGTGAAACTAGTCGAATGGAGTATAGTTAAATGACTGAATGGTGAATACGTGAGAATGAGGGACCGAATAATGAATCCAGTGACTGAGTGGATAATAGGCAATTAACGAAACTAAATTATTATCTGTTTAAGAAAGTGAGAGTGACCAGCTTTCATCAAATCGAGTTTCTCGAGGGAGAAGGCTTTGTCTGGTCGTAGTTAAGTGTTTATTTGTGTGTGTTCGCTTGGAACACACACACACACACACACAGAGAGAGAGAGAGAGAGAGAGAGAGAGAGAGAGAGAGAGAGAGAGAGAGAGAGAGAGAGAGAGAGAGAGAGAGAGAGAGAGAGAGAGAGAGGGAGCAAAAATAAGATGGATTCGTTATCATAAAATTTATTTGGGATGAGAGATAACTGCAGAGAAAAAGGATTGCTAATAAGTCCAGAGGTAGTGTGGGAAAACGCGTTTATGAGGACATTATGTTCAGTATGTTGGCGTTAATAAATGAATAGAAGGAAGTGGTTAAATATTTGTGTTGTGTGACCAAGGCTTTTGTTGTTTGAAAAGAAAAGGTTTAACCGCAGGAAACATGGAGATATTTATGATCAGTCACAATATTTGGGCCTGCAAAAATGCTGTGTTATTAAAGTTTGTGTGTATAATCGTGTATTTTTAATAATACATAATAAATTGATAAATTGATAGAATATGATAAAAATAACATCAATCAAGGATATTTGAATCAAAGAAATTTCATAATTCAATCTGAATTATTTAGGTGACAAAAAAATATACTGTATATAATAAATTTTGATGGTAAATGGAATAATAAAATTAGGATTGAAGTACACTTTTTTTGGCCTGGTATCTCACCCGGATCAAAATAAAGTGAATATTGGGTTTAACAAGGTCTGCTGACCAAAAAGTCGCGTGCCGCACTTATTCTGATTTATGACCTTACGACCTCCAAAACTTTCAATAATTCCCGGAGTAACCTTGGGAGGACCTTGGTATAGACACATACTTTAGTATAGCATCGTAGAGAATAGCTCAGCCTAGCATAGCGTAATATTGTCTAGCATAGCATAGCCTAGTATAGCCTAAAAAAGGCCTAGCCTAAACTTGCCTAATATTGCATAGCATATCATAGCCAAGCATAACATATTATAATCTACACCGTTTTAGTCTAGTATAGCAAGCCTAGCCAAACATAGGATAGCCTAGCCTAAAATAGAATAGCCTAGCTCTGCCAGGCCTAACCTAGCCTAGCTTAGTATAATTTAGTTAGCCTAGTATAACCTAGCATAGTATAGCCTAATTTCTCCTACCTTAACTTAGTATAGCCTAGCCTATCGTATCCTAGTAGAGCCTAGCTTAGTAGACCCTAGTCTAGCCTAGCATATTATAGTATAGCCTAGCTTAGTCTAGCCTAGTAGGGCGGGTCATACCTTAGGGTAACCATATATTTTCATTAAATCCTTTAATGAGGGGTGCTTAAATGATAGATTTTCCAGTGTAGATTTTTGAAAAAGAACTTTATTTTGTCATACAATTGCTCCTACCTACATCCATTTCCATTTAAATAAAAGTAAATTTTTCCCTTTCGTCACGAGCTTATGTAACCTATTTTTATTTTAATTCAAGTACACACAAACACAAAGTAACCTCAAATTTATATGTATATTGAGTGATAAAAGTGTTTGCAATGCTCAACATATAGCTGCATGGGTCACTTTGGGTCATATTCAAAAGTTAAACTTCACTATAGCACACAAATCTTGCATTGGCTCATTCCTGGACATCAGACGTCTACTTGTCTCTTGTGTCCTGATTCCTCCATCCCTCTTTTCATTCGAAAAATACTTGGAAGAAGCCTCAGTCACCATTCTTACAACCCTCTCAATGTTATGTGTGTGACAAAGCCAGTCAAGTACTTTCATAGGAGAGTCAATAACGTTTTTCAATTCAGAAGTACTTATATGCAAGTGAGAGGTGACTCAGAGACATCCTCTAACCAATTGATCAGATGTCAAATCCTGGTAGTATCAGAATTGATGTCTGGTGTCTTTCTAAGCTTTACAAAGGAGTCTTCCAGTTGAGTATCTGGGTCCCCTTCTCCCCTGATGGTCTGGATTCTTTTCACCCCTTCATTTCTCTCCGCCTGATCTTCAGCGCATAGGAGGGTTTAGAGGATGGCTTCACTGTATGCATACAAAGCTGATCTCTTAACAGTAGGCAAAACAATATCAACACCTCCTTCCTCTAAGACATAAGGCAGTGAAGTTGATAAAGAATGTTCCTAGGTCCCTCGGTCCAAGAGTGCTTAATCTTAACGTTAACTCAGCATGGGTAATATATACCAATAATGAACTCTACAATCAGTCGTAGATTCTTAAGGGCTTTTCCTTTGAGCTCATGCTTTGACACCCACAGCCGAAGAAGTCTGTTAGCTGTGGTCTTCCAGCTATTTCCAATAGAGAAAGCCCTGTAGGAAGCACTCCATTTCTAATTGCCGATACAATTCTATAGCAGTAGTGTTGATCAGTGGAAAGATCTTCACCACTTCCTGAGGTATCTTGGTCAGAGGAAGATCTAAAGATATTTGAGAGAAATTTGGGTTGATATCCAAGTCTGTAACAGAGTCAAGGAGCTTTCCTCTTGGTCCGGAATATCTGTTGTCAGATAGTGTTGGGCCATCCAGGTTGATAATTAGGTGACGGAGAGGGCGGTTCCCAGTGTGCAGGTTACAGACCAACCAAACTAGCTTTCTGTCCAAATGGAGATCCGATTTTCGCATTACTCCAGCATTTACACCTGTGTTTACATTGGTGGAGTCTCCTCCAATGGCCATTAAACTTTATTCCAAACCCCTTTCCCTCAGCCTTAGCGATCTTCTCTGCATGTGATTTTTATTTTTTAGCCTTTGCTGCGACAAAGTGGAAGAGGTAACTGCTCCTAGGCTTACTGATGACAGTGTAATGCCCCTCTTTTGTTTTTGCTAGAAACAATTTTTCACTTCCCTCTGCTTTCACCATAAAATTTGTCACATCAATTCGTCCATCAAAGAGAACACAAGAAATTCCCCCATCCTTCCTTAAGTTTTCCTCAAGCTCATGTTCAATAACTGTCATTAGCTTTCCCTGTGCTCTCTTAACTTTATTCTTATCAATTACTTTACTTGTATCTTCCTCAGTAATGAATCCAGCATCTATTAAAGCTGCTGTTACTATAGCTGCAGTTGGTCTCAATCCGACACCATACCTTATACTAGCAAGAGCAATATTTGGAATTTCATCATAATTCTTTCTATTCCTGGTGGAAGATTCTGGCTCTTGGACAGCTTCAAAAGTTACTTCATCACCCAAACTGTTGTCATCATCAGAAATTTCTGCCTCCAGATCTTCACCTTCTGCCAAAAAATGCTCGATTTCTTTTCTTGCTACTTTTCCTGCTAAAACAGCGCTTTCCTCCTTTCTTTTAATTTCCTTTCTGAAGCTCTTAATTGTCTATTATGCTCTGGAATATCAGGACCCCCAAATATGAAAGGTACCTTTACTTCCAACCTTCTCCTTTTGTTTTTTAATAAAGGCTAGTTCCCTAGTAGGTATTTTTTCTCTTTACTACAGCAGCAGTTAATGTGGGCTTCAGTCTCACAGCCATTACAACCCACTTCCCCACAACTGGAAATTTGACATTTGCATGTCAATATATCAAATAACTTATCTAGTTTTGCAATGAACTTCTCTTTTACTTCAATGTTTCCTTTACCAAGGGAAACTTTTACTACCTCCCTCCACACCTCTTTAAGCTTTGATAGTATTATGACCTTTTGATTTACAACAGGTGGTCTGAAGAGAGCATTAGTTTTGGTCCACTTATTAATCAAGCCCTGATACATGTCTTTTACCAGTTGGTTCACTTCATAATTTCTCCGGTCATCTTCACTTTGCTCCTTCAGGTAGAAGTCGTACCTCGAATATCTCTTATTGTTGGTAACTCAGACACCATCAGCTCTTGCCCAGTTCCAACAAAATTAGTCAGATGAGAACTTGATTGGGACCTTGTTTGATTTTCGTCATTGTCACACTAATCGGAGGTATATCTGAAAATGAAAAGATGGCACTTAGATTAAGAAATAATCGATACCAAATAATTATATGTTATTCTAAAATGATCCAAAGCCTTTACTAGCATTCAAATAAAATGTAAATACTCTATAAACAGTTACCAGTTACAATAGTTACCAGAACTGGCAACACTACTGAAATATTGCCTTCCACTGAGTAATGAGTACTGGCTACTTGCAATTTTGGAGTTAGACCAAACTAAATTAAGGGTCATTTTTAACAGGTTTCCTACTTCTCATGTCTCTCTAATATATTTTTACATTTTTTAAGACAAATATCTTTCAGACTACATAAATTTATTGATGATAGAAAACGGGAAAATTTGATCTTTTATGAGTAATTAAAATAATAGTAAAATTTAGTAACTGACCCGGAACTAACAATATTCCAACTTCTAATTGATGTAGGTTAGATCAAACAGAATTTAACTTTTCTGCTAAAAGTATGTTCTTTTCACCAATATTCATCATATGAATACCATTCATCACCAGTTTCATAAAGTTCTAGAGTATGACCCACCCTACTAGCCTAGTATAGCCAGAGCCTAGCTTATCGTCGCCTAGATTAGCCTAGCCTAGCCTAGTAGCGCCAAACTAGAATATACTACTATAGCCTAGCCAATAAATCTTTGCATACGATAGCCTAGCCTAACATACTATAGGCTAGCTTGGTATAGCCTATCCTAGCATAACCACACCTAACATAATATAGCCAAACGTATCATATTATAGCCTAGTCTAGTATATTCTAGACTAGTATAGCATGCCTTAATTGCGAGGAGAACCACCGGACTATGTCTATGACATGCCTGGTGAAAAGTCAGGAAATACAGAACCACACAGAAAAAAGAGAGAAGGAAAAGTAAAAAGGCCAACATTACTTACGCTAAACTGGCCAAAACCACCATCACGGAAACAAATAACCAACGGACATATCTTCACATAGAAAATGATCAGTCCACAAAAATAATGTGTTGCATTTATCATGCGCACATCGCTAACATCACACCTCCCGGTACCTTTGCCACGGAAATGAACCGCATGCTCGTCAAAAACGGGATACAGAGATGTGGTTGCCGGATAACCCGCCTTCCTAGGAAGTTATGCGAATCAGCATAGCCACTCAGTGCGAAGATTCGTGCAAAAAAGTTCCTCCTCCCCCCAAAACATAGGCAGTGAACGCGATCCGAGATTAAACAAACAGGCAAACACACAAACACCAAAACAAGCGCCTGCAACACCAAGGAACAAAATCGCTGATACAAATGACACACAAACGCACACATCCAACACGGAAACAATGCGACTCAAGAAGACCAGGTCTCCACGATCGAGGAAAACCTCAAAAACCGCCGCCCAAGGTCAACCTCCTCCTCCTCATCGCAAGGTAGAGAGCACATGTTTAAATACCACGCGAGAGGATTCAACCTTAAAATCTTTCCTCCCAAGTCAGCCATTGAAGTGGGTACAGCCCTAAGGAGACTGGTCGTTGCATCGGGGTACCAACCCCCAAGGCGCGGCTATGTGCCCATGCACGATCTCTTCCTAATATTTAGCCACCGAAGAAGCGTTCTCTTCGCCGGCAATATAAATGCAAGATGTGCAGCGGCAGAATATACCTCCTACAACAATGCAGGTAGAAACATGGAAACACTTCTCGACATACAGTATATGACAAGGATCAGTCCGACTTCCCAACGTACATAACTGGGATGGCAGCCACAAAACCCGACATAGTTCTTTCAAGTATCAGTTTTCCTTTCAATTACTACATTGAACCGGGCTCCATTATTCCGAACGACCACCAGGCGATTAAAATTAAAATAACAGTGAACCCCATTCAAATTCAAATCCCAGAATGCAAAAACTACAAGCAAGCAAACTGGGAAAAATACAGGACCCTTCTTTCAAATTACATCCCCGCTTCGTTGCATTTAGCTAATTTAGATGAAATAGATGAGGAGCTGGATAGACCTACAAATCACCTAATTGAAGCATTCCCAGGATTAAATATGTATAAAACTCTCCCAGCTTCCCCCTGGAGCCCTCCCATGAGAGCCATGGCCCAATAATATACGGACTTGCCCAATGTACTAGCGTTGACCGGCCCCGACCACAATGCCTACAGAAGAATAAGACAAATTAAAGACGAACTACAGACACTAATTACGGACCAACAAACACTACTATGAGACAGACTAATAGACAGATCAGACATTAAACAAGACTCGCACACTTTCTGGCAGACGGTAAAACGTCTAAAAGGAAAACCTCCACGCATAAAATTCACCACTAAACACAACTACACAACAATTACGGAAATGAACGAGATTGAAGAAAACTTTAGGGTTTTCTGGTCCTCAATCGTTAAAATTACCCTGGAAGAAAAAGACAATTACGACCTTGAATTCGAGGCTGACGTAATTCAACAGTAAAACACACATATACATAAAACCTCTCCTCATTATTGTGTCACAGGAAAGATTGGTTGAGGACTATGGCAGAAAATTAACTGACCTAGAACTCTCCGTTACCTCTAAAATCCTTTCTTCAAAGAGCCCCGGGTTACAAGGGGCTGACCGGCGAGAATTTCATCAAGGCCCCGCATAACGTTTGGAGTGACCTATCTAACATCATAAACGCCTCTCTGAACACGGGCTATTTCTCTGACCAGTGGAAATTGGCCAAGATGATTTTCATTCCAAAAGCTTTTGTCTGATATCTCTCTTAGAATTTGCCGGCAAAGTGTTCGAGAATATATTCGCTAACAGAGTCAACTCTTTTCTCGATGAATCCAACTGGCATAACGAGTAGTAACACGGCTTCAGAAGGAGAAGAGGAACTGACACGGCACTAGCTGTCGTTACCGAAAAGCTTGCGAAAATCAAGGCAGATAAAAGGCATGCTGTCCTGGTGTTCCGCGATTTCAAAAAAGCTCTTGACAAGGTTTGGAATAGAGGACTACAATACAAAATCCTGAAAGTAGGCCTCAACCTAATTCTTGAGAGAATTTTGTGTGACTATATAATGGAGAGGAGAGCATACATACAAATCATGGAACATTAAGGCCCAGAATTCGAACTCGAAGCAGGGGTCCCTCAAAGGGGGTGTCTCAGTCCCCTACTATGCAACATTTATAGACGTGACCTACCACAACCACTCTCCGAGGGTTCGTTATACGTTGATTTTGCTGACGATATATCGCAAATTTGTACGGCCGCTTATGTTCACAGGGAATCCATGGCGAGAAACACGGCTAGGGAGATAGCTAACATCAACTCCTTTGAAAGGAGATGGAAGATATCAACCAATGCCCCGAAATTCAAAATAATTTCCCTGTTTCGCAAAACCTTAATAATATATGTGTGGCAGAGGAGCGAATCTCTTACTGTACGGGAGAGACGGTTCTGGGGCTCAAAATCTCCCTTAGGGGTTACAGGAGGCATATCGAGCGTACAGTGGCGAATAACAAGAGAGATTTGAGGAAATTTTACAGGTTCCGTGCCTTAAATTCCTCAAATAAATTCAAGATATACAATGCGTGCATTCGCTCGAGGCTACTGTACCCCTCTTGTGCCGCTGAACGCGAGCGCCGAGACCCACATTGCAAAAATACTAAGAATCCAAAACAAAGCAGTATTTATCATTGCAAATACCCGAAGGAGTGAACACACACAACAGAGGGAGCTCCACGACTCAGTTGGATTATCTTCGATCAACGTGGCGTTCCACGAGAGAGCAAAGAGCATCTGGTAAGCCATTGGTACCCGCCTGTCCTCCTAGTTCACTCGCACACATCTAGACATAGTAGTCATCCGACAAATTAGACCTTTTAAATGTAGCAAGGCACTGACAGACGGCGACGTGACTCCAAATTACACAAGACAAGTTGAAAAAGTACAACAAATGACAAGTGTAATGTTCAGGTTTTCTTTGACCAATAATTAGAACACTAATGTTACCAATTTTCGAGCAAGTAAAACTCAAAAAGTAATAATTCATTCACAAAACCTTCAAAACTCTTACAAAAACTTTTTCGAAAACCCACAGCGGGAACAAAAAACCCAGCCCCAAATAAAGGCTTGAATGCCTCCAATTCCAACTTAATAAAATTAAGTTTAATTTAATTATTATAAACTATAAATTTTATAGTTTATAAAACAAACCAAACAAAAATCCCCAAATAAACCGAAATTCCAAAAACAAAACTACCCTTTCACCAGTGATCTATTAATTCTATCTCCCACACCTCTTCTATTCTTTAACTTCACTCAACTTTACCACTTTACTCTTCTACTATATAACTCTCCTCTCTTATTTTTTCACCACTTCATAAGTCAAAGTCCAACTCCAAGTAGTTTGAAGAGATCTATAAGAAACTTTCGAGGGATCGACAGAGTAGAATCGACACTAGAGTAAGAAGGATTGCTTTCATCATGTCTGGTCGTGGCAAAGGAGGAAATGTTAAGGGCAGGTTCTAAGGGCGCCCTAGCTAGTCAGACATTTCTCTTTTGTTTGTGTGACGGGAAGCTCTTTTACGCACGATCACAAGGAGGAAGAAGCCCCAAAGAAAAGGAATACCGCTAACCGAATGTGCCCCTTGAGGTCGGCCCCATACCACAGGAAATCTTAGTTCAACGTACGTTTATCCTCCGTCGCCTTGACCCGTTCTTCATGGACAACTCTTGTGAAGAAATTAGGGAAGAACTAATGAATAAACAAAAATGGGCAAGCCTAGCAAAAGTAGAGAAATTCGGATAAGGAAATGGTTTTGAAAAACTTGTCTTCGAAAACATCGAAATGGCGCAAAGGGCCAAGAGTAAGGGCCTCCTAGGCTTCTACCTCCGTGTGGCCCCTGACCAAATAGAAGCAGAGAAATTCGTACTAATCCATGCTGCTTCAAGTGTTCCGCTGTGGAAAATCACCCAACAAGAGAATGCAAGGCAAAAGAAATGACCTGTTCCAACTGCTCAAAGACCGGACACGGGTGGAAAGAATGTTAATCGGAGAGGCCCAAGTGCATTAACTGCGGCGGAGACCACGAAATCATGCGTATGAGGTGCCCTGTCCGCAGAGAAGCGTTTCGGGCTAAAAGGAGAAATTAAAAGAATAAAAGGAGGCAAAGGCAAAATCATACGAAGAAGCAACAGCCCCAAGAAACATCAACACGGAAAGAATAACGGCTCTGAAGCTGGTAATGCCAAGCAAAGGCAGGGAGTTAATGACCATGGTCATTTTTGGCCCTTGGTAAACCTGGCAACCCCGGAACATTTGCGGAGGAACTCAACCGACTCTTGCAGAAGAACAGGACAAATAAAAAGCTTTGGTTTCCGACAACCCCGCCTTACAAGACATACTCAAAATTCAGTTTGCTGACCTACCCGAAGAAAAAGAAAAAGAAACGAGACCGAAAGAAAAAGTGGTTCACGCAGAGGAGGACAATTCCAATGACGAAAATCCCCCAAAAGAAAAAGCAAAGAGGAAAGAAGATGAGGAAAACAGAAGACAGAAATATTCCGACTACGGAGGAAGGAAACGAGGTTCTGAGGCATCCCGGATTTCCACTCACGAAGAAAAAGTAACTTCTGGAACAAGGCTTCTTCTTCAAAAGAGTGGATGTGTCCCTTAAGGGTCTTTGAATCTCCCCTATGTAGGCCCAAAAAGGAGACTCAGAACGGCTGCGCCGAGGGATTCACAGGGGAGAATTCAAATGGTCGTTCGAGGGACCGTGCTGCGCAAAAGAAATCGAAGGCCTGATTGCGGAAGGAGTCGTCTTCAAAAACATCAAAAATTGATAAAAAACCGTAGAAATTGAAAAATAAAGTGAACACAGTGAATGATAAAAGTATATAATATAAAAATACGAATAAGTCTTAAAAAGTGACTAAAAGTGGTAATAATAATAAAAGTGAAATAATAAAAGTTATTCAGAGTAAATAATTAAGATAGATGACTAAAAGTGGTAATTATAATATAAGTGAAAGAATAAAAGTTAGCCAGAGTAAATAATTAAGATAATAATAATAATAATAAATGATACAAATACTATGCAATAAAAGTGAATATAATAGCAATACTAATATAACTAGTGTACTCGTACGATAAAAGAGAATATTATAAATATAAGTGTCCAAAAAGTGATTAAATATGGTAATAATAAGAGTGACTACAAGTGAAACAAAGTAGATAAATAAGACAAAGATACAACCAGTATGCGATAAATTACTTATAATGGTATTAATAAAAGTGAAAGCGAAATAATAATAAAAAGGTTCAAAGTAAATAAATAGGATAATAATAAATAAAAGTGTAAAAACTAAATTAACAAGTGATACAAAATTAGGTAAACGTGATTAATAATGTAATCAATTAGGCAAAGTTTAACCAAAATTAAATGAGTCATAATTTAAATTCATTAATGAACTAAATTAACAAGTGATACAAGATAAGGTAAATGTGATTAATAATATAATCAATTAGGTGACGTTTGAGTTAAGTAGTAAGAATGAACATCTAACCAAAATTAAAAGAGTCATAATTGAATTTAATTAATCGGGTAAAGTTGAGTTAAATAAGTAGGACAGAACATCTAATATAAAAAGAAATAACCAAAATATAACTGTTAATTTTCCAAACATTTGATCTCTAGCTCCTCCTGGGACAAAATGACTTTTTCTTATACTCCGACTTGTAATTTTCTCTTCTCCTCTGAAATTCTCCAAAACATTTCACCACTATTACTCTATATTATTTTTACATATATGTATTTAATTTAAATATTTTTCAAAACTCATTGTATTTCTATCTCTTATATCAATAAAATCAATAAATAGTTTGAAGAGACTGATCAGACACCATTGAGAAAACAACGCTAACTCAGAAGAAAGTTGCTATCCGATAAAAGAGGTACAGGAAAGGGTAAGTAACCTAAAGATGTGAAGATTTTTCTTCACTTTCGCTACGAAGACTTTTAAAAGAGCGATATTTACAAGTTGCTCCTGGGCAACTTTATGTCGACCTCCCTCTTCCCTCCCTCGGAGTAACGAAGCAGAAATGAACTGGACTGCCTGCCATCTTGCCTCGTCCCAACTATGTCGTTCTCTGAGATAGACATAATTAGAGGCGCCAAGGAAAGAAGTGTGAGGATTAACCCACTGTGGAACTAGGCGTCAGAGGCACCAGGGCAAGGGGCAGGACTGCAACTTCCGGGGAGGAAAATGGGGGTCCGCCGTCTCTATGTATTCCGGCTGCAGTTCTGATACCCAAACCCTTAAGGGGCGGCACCCCCGGTTAGCGATGGTTGATTACGCGCTAACCAACAAAAATTCTGCCATACAATCACACCTCAAGAGGGCATCCCCAGGTTCACCCATCATCTTTCATCCATCCTATTTGGCAGTTCACGTTCATTGACGCAGAGTTACGAAGGAGAGGGAGTCACTACAAACAAGTACAAAAGAATACCACACGAAGAATTATCTCTCGAAGTATGATAACCATAATCAACGATTTGAGAGTTCAAGAAGACTATTACCCTGAGGGGCCACTCTCTCAAAGAGATGGCCCAGGAAAATACAACCATGATCCCCATGCAGGGAATTGACCCATAAATCAAACCCAGCAGAGAAAAGGTATTCAAAGTTGTTTATGGCAAACTAAGTATAGCCATGGTAAGACTGCTGGAGATGGCCTCAGGATATGTTGCAATCTGTGAAAAGGAGAAGGTCATTGATGCCATCACGAAAGAAGAGGCAGTTGAGGTCCTCCGTGGAATTGGCTCTGCAGCCCACCATACCACCTCAGATACTGGCCCACAGGAACGTGGTATGCCGGCGACTCAACCCATGAATCGGGCAGCACACGAAAGAAAATATCAAGGAGGAGATTCAGCTTCGACAACCTGGGCCAAGGTGTTCGAAGTAATGAAATTAAAAAAATAACAGAAGAGACAAGAGCGACTATATGCATGTTTTTAAAGTCTTCGCTGAAACCACAATGGCCCAAAAGGTAAAAGAACATGGTCTACTCATGTTCAATGCCAAAGTCAGCGGAGATAAAATTGAAAGAGGGGAATTTACTCCGGTTCAATTTTAATACAAATGCTACAAAAAGGAACAGCGTGCAACCAAAGACTGCAAAGAGCCACAGGAAACGTGTTCCAAATGCAGCGGAAAGGGGCACCATTGGAAAATGAGAAACAACAACTATTAAAAGTGGGTAAACTGCGGGCAGGGACATAGGTCAATGGCCTTGGCCTGTCCTGTCAAAAAAGAGGTAATTAAAAAGAAGCAAGAGATAAAAAAGGTAAGAGGAAATGCGAATGTACAATACAACATATACTTAAGCAGC
This sequence comes from Ceratothoa steindachneri, assembly GCA_963969495.1. Lineage (NCBI taxonomy): Eukaryota > Metazoa > Arthropoda > Malacostraca > Isopoda > Cymothoidae > Ceratothoa > Ceratothoa steindachneri. The sequence continues at coordinate 170,740,031 of OZ018322.1, read as the reverse complement.
AAATGCAGCACTCAAAGAAGTAGATGCAAAGAAGTATTAGCTCAAAATACAAAATGAAATCTGGACCACGATTCTGACTTGCATAGTTCACGCTTACACTTCATGAATCTCACGCAACCCGAAACATTCACTAAAAAGCTAAACCAAGTGCTCGTGAAAAACGAAATGGACTAAATGTGGTTCCCGGACAACCCCCTTCCCGGGGATGACCTGCAATTGCAGAGGTACCAAACCAACAGACAGAGGAACAAGACAGCAGCAAAAAAGGCAACCCCGGGAAACAAAACTAAGAAAGAGAAAACGAAAGAAGCAGTGAAAACTCATGCATCAAAATATAAACGAGAAGACAACGAAGAGAATGAAAGATCTGAGGCGGATACATCTAATTCATCGGAATACGCAGACTCATCGGACTCAGAAGCCGCTGCGCAAACCAAGAAAGCAACTAATGGAAAGGAAAGTAAGAACAAGAAGTTGGATACAGACAAAATCAATCTCTCCATCTACGCGTGCGAGCAGTTTTCCTTCCCCAAGGAAATAGAACCCTAAAAAGGCATTAAGGCAAATTATTCAAGTGGGAATTTGATGCAGAAATCGACACGGAAGTAGTAGAGGAAGCCTTGCTCCACCAAAATGTGATTCTACATGATGAAACGTGTGAGCAGATTTCCAATGACGAATTTAGGAACAAGAAAAGTGGGAAGAAAAGAAACACAAACAAAACCCCTCCTTAACCCAGATGGACCGAGAGGATGAAGGAGATCGCTCGTGTACGCAGGAAAAAGGAAGAAGAAATAAGACAGGCAGGTCCAAGCCGGGAGAGAAGTTCGCTACTACGCCGCCTAAGTGCCGAGTTAAAAGACGCTATCAACCTCCAACAGGAGAAAATTTAGAACAACCTGATAGTCAGAATCGATGGCGAGTTGAACCCTGCTAAATTCTGCCATCAAATCAATAAATTGAGAGGACTAACCGGAAAAACGAGGGTTTGAAGTAAATAGAACAGGAATTATATAAAGGACCCAGCGGTCTGGAGGAAAGATTTAGAACGTATGGGAAAAATATCTTCAGCATTACTCCAGAAGACAATGAAGAGTTCGACCAGAAATTCGAAGGCCTACTGATCAAAGATCTGAATCAGATTATACACCGCACACACCCAACTCATCAAGTAGACGAAGTCAGAAAGATAGTGTGCCAAGGCCGACCCATAACACCCAAGCAGATCATGGTCATTGTGAGGTCCTTTGAACAAAGGGCACCAGTCTGGACGAGCGTTACTAAAAGCAACTTGGTAAATGCTCCCACAGCAGATCATTTAGGGAATCACAAATATCTTCAATGCTTGCCTGAACACGGGCTATTTCCCAGACTGCTTATAGCTTGCAAAAATAATCTTTATACCTAAGGGGGTAAACCCCATGATCAACTAGTCAATTACAGGCCAATCTCACCGCGGGAATTCGTGGCAAAGTTCTACGAGAAACTCTTGGCTGACCGGCTTAAAGACCAATTAGCCTACCGAAGAGCTTACAAACCTCAGTAGCACGGGTTCTGCAGAAGACGGGGAAGTGAGACCACCCTCGGCCTCATAACATAAAAAAACTCGCTTGTAGCAAAGCTGAGCGGAAGCACGTAGACGTGGTGCTGCGGTGTGTACAGAATGCCTTCGATGAGGTTTGGCTAAGGGAGCTACAATTCAAGATCCTCAACCTCCAGCTAAACGCAATCCTAGAAAGGGTCCTCTGTGACTATATCATAGAGAGGAGAGCCAAAATTGCGATCAAGGGTTACAAAGGACCCGAATTCGAACTCGAGGCGAGAGTAACACAAGGAAGATGTCTGAGTTCGTTGATGTACCTCGTGTACACAATAGACCTCCCTGCTCGAGTGAGGGACAATAGCTGTATCTTCAACTCGCAGATGACATCACGCAAATCGTCCCAAGTCTCATCAGGAACGCTGGAGTTCGAGCAAGGGGGACAGCTGCTGAGATCGACAACATCAATGGATATGAAAAAAGGTGGAAAATTAAGACGAACCGCCAGAAATTCCAAATAATTTCGATGAACCGCCGAAAAGTAGACGACGTCCTCGTTGATGATGAACACTATCCATACTCTAACGAGGGAAAAGTCCTGGGCTAACGACTGACCAAAACCGGATACAAGACCCACATAAACGACAGTCTCCCTTGCCAAAAGAGAGCTGAAGAAACTTTACAGATTTCGTAGCCTCAACATGCAGAATAAAAAGAAACTGTACACTGCCTTGGTACGCTCAGTCCTAGTGTACCCAGCAGTGATCATGACGATGGCCAGCTGTACCTATCACGGGACGATGCAGAGGGTCCAGAATAAAGCTACACTGCTTATAACTGACGCGAGAAGGATCGACCATATTAGGCAGACAGCCCTACACGAAAGAGTGGGACTAAAGCCGATTAATATGGAGATCCAGAGGCTAGGGAGAAAGACCTGGGATAAAGAGGAAGAAGAGATAATCCCGACAATAAATAACAATGTTGACATTCCTCGACAAAGACAACACCCAGTCAAAAGGACATCATTATTCCCCAGCGGAAGGAACTGCGCAGGCGAAGACATTAGACCAATTTATACAAAATTAAACAAGGAGCAAACTTCAAAGCCGAGACATTTAAACCAGACGAGGAAATCAATAACAAACTAAAAGACGCAAATTGTCAAATCAAAAAGGAACCAAACCGAAAATAAGTAAACAAACAACCAAAGAAGAAAAAGTGAAAATAAACAGCAAAAGACAAAGAAGTAAACAAAAAAGAGGCGTAGTGCCCAAATTAAAATTCAAGCTAAAACTGAAAAGAAAAAAAGAAAAGTAAGAAACAAAAGATAATAAGCAAAAATAAAAAAAAGGAAAAGAGGCCAAATTAAAATCATAATCAAAATAAAACTAAAAAACTCAAATAAAAGAAAGAAATACAAACAACGAAAACTAAAGCTTAAATAAAAAGAGGCAAAGAGACCAAATTAAAATTATAATAAAACTAAAAATAAAAAACTCAAATAAAAGAAAGAAATATAAAAAACGAAAACTAAAGCTTAAATAAAAAGAGGCAAAGAGACCAAATTAAAATTATAATAAAAATAAAACTAAAAAACTCAAATATAAGAAAGAAATACAAACAACGAAAACTAAAGCTTAAATAAAAAGAGGCAAAATGCCCAATTACAGTATAATTAATAAACAAAAAGGAAAAAAAATTAGCATAATAAATTACTTGAAAGGCTTGAAAGCCACGACGGAGGAACCGACAAAAGAGATAATTAACATAAATATACCCAAGGAATAACTCGACCGTCCTGGACGGTCAACACAAATCTAGACGAAGAAATAAAATACAAAGTTAAAAAAGAAAAAAAGCTAGAGATGTCATCTACACCAGGGCAACCAACAAAACTACTTCACATCTATGAAACCTTTTACACATTTTATTACTTTCTAAAAACTTTAAAAGATTAAGTTTGAAGAGATGACGCTGTCTGGTCGTGGCAAAGGAGAAAAGGTTAAGGGTAGAATCTGTAAACGCCCTCACCAGACAGTTATCCACCCCGGTATCTCATTTTCGGAAGGAGGGAATTTTCACGAAGAAGAACGAGAATCTACACAAGAAGGAAGAGGGGCAACGCTGCCCGAAAGGGTCCATGGGGCCGCCCAACCTCGACTTTAAACGAGTTCTTTTCCGCACCATCCGGGGAAGGGGGACAAAACCACCTCGGAACACGGTCGTGGAAACCATCTTTGGAGTGCTGAATATATCCCTTATTAGGTTTATTGAGACTCCGCACGGTTGGGCGATGGTGTGTTGGACGAACGACGACATCGAAAAAATAGTCTCAAAAGAAGCCAAAGAGCCCCTTCTAAAAATTGGGCTTAAGGCTTCCATACCTGAGGAAATCCTCGTACGGCGAACGATCATTTTAAGAAGGCTCGACCCGTCCTCCACTGATAACAGTTGCGAAGATATCAAAACCGAGCCAACCTAAACACCAAAAATGGGCGAAAATTTCCAAGGTGGAGTAGTTTGGGAAGAATATCTTCAAAATCGTCTTAGAGAAAGTAGAGATGGCTCAAGGAGCCATGAATGAGGGATTCCGTGGGTTCTACTTTAGAATAGCCTCTGAGCAGGTCGAAGCGGAAGAATTCATCAACCTGGAAAGGTAGTTCCGATGCCTTGCCGTGGAAAAACACACCACGAAGGAATGTACTGCGCCCGACGTCACTTGCTCTGTCTGCTCAAAAATTGGACACGGATCGAGGGAGTGTACGTCGGAAAAACCAAGATGCGTGAACTGTGGAGGGGACCACAGGACCTTGGTATTGAGATGTCCTGTCTGCACTGAAGCCCCCTGAACAAAACGTGAGGTGATCAAGCAGCAAAAGGAAACAAAGAATAAAACTTACGTTGTGGCGGCGGTGACGGCTACAGCTACATCGAATGTCATTAGATCCACAACTCCGAAGCTAGTATTACCAGGTGAATGCAAAGAGATAATGATTATGGTCATTGTTGCCCACCTGGCGAACCTAGCCAACTAAGTTACTTTTTTGGACGAGTTAAATCGTCTCCTACACAAGAACGGAGTAAAGAAAAAGTTGTGGTTTCCGCCCAACCCCGCGTCTCAGGAAATAATATTAAATATCCATTTTTTCGACTAACAACAAAAAGACGTAAACAAAAAAAAAATGAAGCAGCCAAACAACAACAAAAACACACAGAGGAAGAAGAATCGGAAAAGAGAGGAAACTCAAAAAAGAGCCTGAAGAAAAAATCGGCAAATAAAAAGAAGATTGAAATGAGACAAGAAAGGGAGAATGAAGAGAGAAAAGAAATGGGAAAAAGCCAACTTCTACAAAGCTCAGAAGAAGATAGGACGAAATCCTAAACTATCCTGTAGTACCCCTCACGGAGAAAAAGAATGTCTTACTGCAGGGTTTCTTCTTCGACGCCGAGGACGTGAATCTCAAAGTTTTCGGTGTTTCTGTATACAGACCCCCAAAAGGAAACAGAAAAACTGCTCGATGGCATCTACTGTGGCGACCACAGTGGACATAAGAAGGACCATGGTCACCGAAGGAAATAGAAGGACTATTGATGGAGCGCGCGATGTTCATCCCGGACTCGTGCATTTACACCGTCAATATGTCCACCTACAAGAAGATAAAAAGTGGAGAAAAGACATCGGGCATTGATTAATAGTCTAAAATACGAAAAAGTGTAGAAGATAATGAACAAAGAGTGAAGTGAATAATAATAGCAAAAAAGGAACAAATAAAGCAGAAGATAATAACGATAATATCCTCAACAAAAGACTGGTGTCTCACCTGGAGGAAAACTCGCTCTACAACCCACACCAATTCGGGTTTAGGAGTAAGCGAAGTACGGAAATGGCGATTAACGTCATTACGGAAAAGCTAGCCCAAGCAAAACGGGAAAAGAGTTACGTGGACATTGTTTGTCGGGATGTATCAAAGGCGTTCGATAAGGTGTGGCAACGGAGAATGCAGTACAAGATCTTACGACTGAGCCTAAGTGAAAACTTAGAGAGAACTCTCTGTGACTATGTCATGGAGAGAGCGGCGTACATCAGTTTAGGGTGCACGGACGGGCCAAAGTTTCCGCTCACTGCGGGCCTCCCGCAGGGGGGGGGGGGGTGCCTATCTCCCACTCTCTACTTGATTTACACCGCGGATGTCCCAGTCCCTGAAAACCCCACTTGCCTCAACTTACAATTTGCCGATGATTTCACCCAGATAATCACTTGTTCATGGAGGAATTCGCCTATGCAAGCTCGCGGGACAACAGCAGAAATCGAAAACCTGAACACCTATGAGGCCCGGTGGAAGATCCGTACTAACCAGGATAAGTTCAAAGTAGTCCCCATAGGCAGGAGACTACTTGATGACGTCAGGGTGGGGGATAGACGATATCACTACACCAATGAATGCAACGTACTCGGCATGAAAATCACCTCAACCGGGTACGCAAAGCACGTCCAAGAACGTATCACCAAGGCCACTGCTGCAGTCAAGACTCTGTACAGGTTCAGAAATCATCGTCAAAGCAACAAAAAGAAGATCTATACTGCACTAGTAAGATCGACGTTGTTATACCCCGCTTCCGCCCTCTCCTGTGTCTCAAAGACACAGAAGAGGAGACTACAAGTGGTGCAGAATAAATGCGTGTACCTAATTACAGGTACACACAGAATGGAAAGAAGAACCCAAGAAGAGCTGCACCGGGAGGCGGGGTTAACCCCCATTAACGTTGTCATCGAAGAACGGACAAGGAATATGTTGGAAAAGGTCAATCGTGTATTGGACGAGGATATCGTACAAATGATTGACCAAAACAGAAGAGCAGTATGTCGCGCCAGATTTCCAAGCTCCGCTGGGATTTTAGCTGGCGGAGCAGAAGTACCGTTCTACGCAAGAAGAGTTAGATTTACTTCAGATCAAGACATAATTTACCAATCATGAACTCAACCGATTTTGACCAAATTCACCGATATCGACAAAATCAACCAACTAAGACAAACGAACGAAGATAGATACACACACAAGAAAACAAAAATCACCGAAGAAGACAACAGGAAGAAACATTATACACGAAATACACACACGACAAAACTAAGAAGAAACAAAGATACTAATACAACATAGTAAGTTATATTAATGACTCATAAAAACAACAGCTAACGCGCACAACATAACCAAATACATTAGCAATGAAGAAAAATGGCTTGAACGCCAAATTATATATATTATATATACATGTATATATATATATGTATAAGTAAACAATAAACAACAACGGAACTAACAAACAAACAAATTTGAAAGCGATAAGCCTGATCACCAGGCTCTAGCATCACTTTGCACCCTACCACACTTCTTTCTCTTTTCACCACTGGTCTACTTTCCGCTGTCTATTCACACACCCTGTCTATCCCCTCACCTGCATACTCTCACATACACCTTCAAAAAAAAAATAACGATAATAAAGTGATTGAATAAATAATGATAATAAATTGACTAAATTAGTGATTTAAACAAGTTATTGGATAATAATCTAAAGTAACTAAAGTGAATAACAATAACGGAAAGTGAATAAATAAAGGAGAAGATAATAACGAAAAGTAAATAAATTATTATAATAAAGTGATTAAAATAAGTGACTAAAATAAAAAGTGATTAAAACAAGTTATTGAAAAATAATCTAAAATGTGAAAAGTAAATAATATTAACGAAAAGTGAATAAATAATGATACTAAAGTGATTAAAATAAGTTTACAATAAATAAACAGATATGACTAAAATAAACAACGAATAAAGGACCAACTCAAAGTAGAAATATGTAAAAACTATAGTAATTAAATTCAACCAAAAATGGCATATAATTATATTTAAATTTAATAAAGGGAATAACTAATCCTAAAAATTCGAAATATGTTTATATTACTAAAACAAACCCAATACATGTACATTAGAAAAAAATAACTGATGTATAGATGAAACAACATGATCCCTGGACAATTCAGGAGGAAACTCCTTTATTTCTTACTCATACTATAACTTACTCTTCTCCGTGAAATTGCTACAAAAAACTTTCACCATTATTACTATATATTTTTACACATATGTATTGTATAAATATTTGTAAAAAAACTTATTGTATTTCCTTCTCTAATAAATCGTTAATCGTTAGTTTGAAGAGTTTAGGAAATAATCGTGAATAGAAATGAAAAGCATTATCAGAGATTATTTTAAGAGGGGAACCATATCTTGAGATATAATGAGTGAAAAGGCCTCAACCATAGACTCTGACTTAGTGTCGTTTAATGGGTATGTCTCAATCCATTTGTTAAACGGCATATAACTGGAAGTAGATATTTTTAGCCTTTGTAATTTACAAGAAAACCACTGACTAAATAAATATTAATTCTGTGAAATCTGGATTCTGGTGCAGTGTGAAAGCTAGTTTGTGTGTTGATGCACCTTAACCTTCTGACAAGAAAAGCATTTTGTCTTATTTCTTTACAAACAACTTGGTCTGAGATAGATTTTAGAGTAGTGACTCTAGTACCCAAATGGTATAGATTATGATGGGAATTAAAGATTAGTTTGCGAAAATCAGAAGTGAGATAAAGTCACTCAAAACCTTTTGATAAATCGCAAATGAAGGAGTGAGATAAGGATGGAAGTGCGACTGTGTAAAATTTAAGGGAGGTGATATGATGGTCTTGTAGTATAGCAAGTTTCTGTTGATTTTGATCTTAAAAGGGATGCATAATCAATAATAAAAGAGGAAGAAACAAATGAGTTGTTTATTGCACGACATGAAGGTTTTAGAAGGCTTTTTTGAGATGCTATGTTAATTATGTATATTGAACAGATTGCATGTTGCAATAGATGAGAGGCTCTCTTGATAGAAGGCGTCACTAGAATTATATTTTCCTGCAACATGACGTATGTCACTTGTATATTGTGAAATCAAGTCCAATGAACGGGTTTGCTAGATGAGTGTTCTGTGTTGAGGAATATAGCAACACCAATTATGGCCTTGCAATATGTGAGCATGAAGAAACTTGTCCCTTCATGTAGATGTTGAAAATGCTTGTTTGCAAGATGAATTGAGATCAATTCTTTTGTGAATATATTTTGCTTTAATTCCAAATCACGAAAACCTCCCTTATGGCTCGAACCGATAAATTCGTGGTACCATCCACCCAACACAATTTTCTTAAATTAACCAATAAATCATAGTGTGCCAGGAGGTCAGCACCTAATATATCACATTGGACATCACATATTGAAAACTTCCACACGAAATTGAGCATAGGTCCTAACGAGAGGGTCAAAGTTTGAGTGCCAAATGTACGAATATGGATGCCGGAAGCTCTGTGAGGGGAATATTAGATTCATCGACGTTCTGTTTTTGCACTAGGGTAGCAGATAGAACACTAATTACGGAACCAGTGTCAATTAGAAACCGCTTCTGGGTTCATGGATCACTGACGTATAAACAATGGTGGCGCACACAATGATGCTACGTCATCCATCAATTCTGTCTGGAAAATTCGACATAGCACTAGCTTATTGGCATCCAGGAGAACAGTGATGCGCCATTCAACCGAATTCCCAGCGATACCAACAAACACTTTTCTCTAATTCAGGATGGTTGCAGGGCGATTGGAGTCGGTATGAGATACGGGCAGGAGAGCTACGCTGCCGCGATGGTGATCGTTTTTTTGGATGGGTATTAAGTGTGTTCCAAGGATGCTATTCGGCTGGAGAGGTTCGCCAGTTCCTCTTTTAGGAGGGGGCTAGTGTTACTTCGAATTGTGACTGCAAATCTAAAACGTGGGGTGGGCAGCGTTGGGAATGGCTGATGATCGTGTATGCGAACAGTATTTGTAGGTACTGGTAGCCGCTCTCCCAAGTTGATTAAGAGGAGTATCTGAGGCTAGAATCGTGATGGCCTCTTGTTGAATGTGGGAAGTGGGGGAGACGTCGAACAAAGGACTCCAGGAGAAAGTCCTGACTCACATTATTTCCCAGAGTGTAGAGTAATCTCCGCACCAAATCACCAAGTAAAGGATGGGAGATTTCGGAAGAGCGAGCGAACATTTTTGTGCAGTGGTAAGTGTATATTTTCCCAGGATAGCGTCTCGGTTTGAAAGGAAAGAGAGGCTTGCAGGGTTGTTCCAACGTGGTGAAGTGCCATCTATAGCCGTATAGGTAAGTGACCTGAAATAGTGATTTTAGTGTATGGGCGTCATTAATCATGCGGTCATTATTGAAAAAATAATCCAATTCAGGTAAACCAAGAAAGCGGGGACGAGCTTTGAAATTCTAATAGGGAGATAAGAGAAACTGAGCTAACCATGGTGGAATTTTCAGCGTTGTTCATTTAGAATAAGGTGTCTTACCATAGCCGGTTGTCTGTTTGTGTTTCCTTTGAGGTCACTCGCAAAAAATGTTTTCGAGTCACTCAGGAAAATTATAGCAAGAGAACATAGTTTCTTGTTGTCAGTGTCACCAGTTCCATAGAAACAAGCGTATTCTCTTGTGTACGAATCCAAGTTCAGGATTTAAATTTTATTTCTGAGGATGCTCACCAAATAAAATCGTATCTGGATTTATAAACAATTTAGTAAAAATAGCTTTATTTGGAACTTGATTTAAGTGATTGATTGATAAATTTAAGACAGTATCGAGGATGAGGGAGCAGATTCTTAGTAAGTCAAGAATCTCTCCATGACGTGACTTGAAGTTAAGCAAATTGAAAACGTGAAGCTAGTTGAATGGAGTATAGTTGAATGGAGTTATAGTTGAATGACTAAGTGATGAGTAAGGGAGAAAGAGTGACTAAATAATGAATGCAGTGACTGACTGGATAATAATTTAATTGTCTCTTAATGAAACTAAGTTTTATCTGTTTAGGAAAGTGAGAGTGACCAACTTTCACCAATCGGTTTTCTCGTGGGAGAGGCTTTTTCTGAAGGTGGATGTGTTCGCTTTGTGTGATTTGTTTGTTCGCTTGGGACAGAGAAGGAAGAGCAGAAATTATGTGTAGTTGTTATCAAAGAATTCATATGGGAGGATTGCTAATAAGTCCAGAGGTAGTTTGGGAAAACGCTTTTATGATGATTTTGTGTCTAGTGGGTTGGCGTTAACAAATAAATAGGAGGAAATGGTTAAATTTTAGTGTCGGGTTACTGAACCTGTTGTGATTTGGGAGTAAGATGTTTGACCGAAGGCAGACGGAAATTTTTATGGTCAGTGGGAAGCGAGTAGAACAATAAATGCCCCTTCCCCATCAGAAAAAAACACAGGGAAATGAAAGGCGGATTCCAAGTACTTTCGAAACTCGTTCAGTTCATTCTCAAGGAATAAAGAATAATTTTACAAAGGTGGTATATATAAGAGCCGGAAAAACGTTGCCCCGCCCATGTACAACGAAAGGACACAAAATAGAAAAATAATATCAGGAATGGGATTAAATAGCGGAAACGAAGGGTAAAGACATAAAGATAAGACTGCCGGAAGTTTGAACTATGAGAAAAGAATGTAGACAAAATGTGTCTCAAAGCTATGAGTACAACTGGTAGAGACTCAGAATGAGGTACTGGCCGGATCACCGAGGGAATGTTGGGGTAGTCGATCTTGTGCCGATTTTTCTTGCCAATCCCTTTAGTATTTACCAGACAGAAATAACAGTCCGATACATGATTCTTTGGCTCTCGCCACACCATGGGGATTCCAAAAGGAAGACCATTTCTCTTTCCTTTCGTCCACTCACGAAGATGTTCCACACAACTATGGCAAACAGCATGTGGGGCCCACTTCTTCTCTTTATCGCCAAGAGGAACATCAAAATATGCTTTATAAGTGCGGATCACAAAGTTTGATATATTGCGCCTTTGACGAACTAGCTTGTAACAGCCAAATATGTAGCAGAAGGTGTCTGGATCATTAACGCAATTTCCTCTTGACGAAGCCATCACTCTAACATGAGACCTGAAAAAAGAAACAATAATGTCAAAATTTTGCACAATAACACCTATTACTTACTATCTTACTACTATGTACTATGAAGTATTTGCTTTCTACAAGCACCCTCTCTGTCCATCCGGAGGGCAGTTTTCGGGGAAATGAGAAAATAGAAATTACAGAATAACTACAGCATGTAGGTAAAAATTGATTATATATTTGAAATCAGCATGAAAAAGCAAATTAAAATTGGCAGATAAATCTAAGTCACAAGAAAATGTGATTAAAATTGTTGCCCTGTGTAATCTATGTTTTCGCGCTAACCCAAAAGACCAGGTCGCACCAAAAAAGTTTTATGTATGACTGTGAGTGTGTTTGCTTGTGTGTAAGGGCGGCGAGGTATATCGTAATTTTTATAATATACAGTTTGAACACAAAAGTTGTTCCTTATTACTGAGTTATTATTGCAACTTCACAAATAAATTAAAGCATTTCAAGGAGAACGTTTTAAAGTTTTACTATATTCTACATATGTTCAAAGTATTTTCCCTAGAAATTCTTACATTTCACACAATGGGTATGGAAGTAATTTATTACATTTTCCAAAACGCTGCATTTAATGGACTGTACACCCTATACCAAAGCCAGCTTTAATTCTTCGATAGAAGATGGCTCTTGCCCGAATACTTTCCCCTTGACAAATCTCCAGAGAAAAGGGTCTATATTCGATAGATTGGGAGATCTTGCGGCCTAAGCTAACTGCGAGTGATGAGAAATAAATCCTTGCTCAAAGATCTTGTTAAACATTCTAGTTATTATCTAGTTGTGTGGTTTAGGCTCCATCTTGCTGCTACTATTTGTTAGTGCAATTTTCTTGTTTAAAAACAGTGTTCAGCATTTCTACATATATTTCTTAAATTACCTAAAACGCTCTCCGTGTGTCTGAGTCCTCATAAAAATAAGAAACCTAAACCTTGCTGCCTCTCCAACCACACCAGAGAGTAACATTTGGTGGATGTAAAGGTTTCACTACGTGTACATTCGGCTTGTTTTGTGACCAACACAGGTAATTCTGTCTGTTGGTGACCCCATTGAGATAGATGTGGCATTCATCACTGAATATTATGTCACTTAATCTTATCTAGTTTTGTTAAATTATTGTTTCATTGCGCCCACAAAACATCAAACTACGCTGGTAATCTTGTTCGCTAAGTTGTTACAAACATAATTATGAATGAATTCATTCTCAAATTTAACGTGATTATTTTCCGAATATTCTCCCATTTGATTCACGTCACAGCTGATAGTTGTCTCACAGATTTCTTGTTGTCCGTTTAATGCTGATTTGCGACTGAATCAATGTTTTCATCCGTCTGCACACCTAAGCTGAGCCAATACTTGCAATACTTGCCTTGAATCACGTTCTTGATTGAACCTGTTTTCATTTTGAGAAAATCCTGCGAATCGTTTGTGGATCTATGGTCCTTTGCTGACTGTATTGCCGACTGAAAGACCATTGGGAGGCAACTACCGATCCATGTTTGATCATCCCTTCTGCGATGAAATAACGTTGCATGTCCGACAAATAACCCATGATTGTGGTAAGTACAGATTTCGTATCGTTGTCTTAACATTTTCAAATTTAATGAAAATTTTAAGACAACGAAAGTACTAACTCCAATCAATCTTTCTTTTTCCTTAGGTGGTATACACAAATATTTATACTTATTCACTTGTTACCTCTCGTGATTTTACCCATATGTAATGATCAGATCTACTCTCTCCTCTGATAGTTGTTTGTGAAGGTGTGAAGAGGGCATTCAATTAAATAATTTGTAAAACAAGTAATTTAATTAAAATTAAATACTTTTACTTTCAAATTTCTAATTATTTTAGTATGAAGTAAATATTTAAAAAATATTAAAATTCGCCTTAAATTTCATATTTATGGATAGTTTAAATCTGTAGCAGTCTTTCAACAGTAACCTAATAAAGCCAATCCAATTTAAAGGAATTTGTTTCCAATCTAAAATGGTTGCCTTATAAATTTTTTTGAGATTTTCCTATTACAACATAATAAAATAAATGCCAAATAATCTCACTTTGACTACCGATGTACCTGCTAAATAGTTTTAATTTCACTCACCTTCTTCGTAGGATGGTAATAAATTCTATGTATATAATTAGGTTTGATAGATTTTTACGAAAATACGAATTTCTCAGTGAATATTTCGTATATAATTTGTTGCTTTATTTATCCTAGGCTATTATTGAATATCAAAAGATCCAATTACCTATTCTCGTTAGAAACATAAATTAATGGATATTGGATCATATAAATCAGAAATATTTTGTTATTTGATTTTTTTAATCTTGGATTAGAGAAAATCTATCTGGAAGTGCATTAAGCTCCTAATTACCATTTTTATAAAATTTTAGGTTTAGTTTAAAGGCATACTTGAACACCCGCGAACATAGTCACCACCCATAGTTTTTCCATTAATCTACTTCCCACTAAACCACTAGACGATTTTCATGTTCTCAAATACCTTTTAGCTTACAAATATAATCATTATCGCTGATCATGGCCATCAGCTCAAAAACAAGTTATCTCTCTCTCCTTTTGCCCCCAAGACACACATACACAAACATGGAGACAACTTTATTAAACTCCTTCAACGCAGATCTTGTCCTGTCGCCATTCAGATCGCTCAAACAGCAAAGACACACCTGCGCTCTCTCGTAGATGATGCTCTTCAATTCAGCTGAACAATTTCAGGAGACTGTTTCTTGATAGTGTACACACCTCAATTGTCGGATAGATTAGTGTGGGGTGGATTATTCATTGATAGATTTTCTTCTTTTTCTCTTGACTGAATGATCTTAGTTTATATAGTAGTTTAGTCCAATTTTTTCCTTTTCAGTTCTGTCGGTTACGTGTTTTCTGTACCGCAAGTTTTTTTCGACCTTAATATGACCTAACCTAACTTAACCTAAACTAACCTAGCCTATCCTAGATTAGATTGGGTTAGGTTAGAGTAGGTAAATTTATGGTTTAGTTAGGTTATGCTATGTTATGTTATATTAGCGTCGAAAAAAACATGGGATGCCATGCCTCTTCTTTATAAGATACCATTTTACGGCAATGTTGACGAACGTATAATATAATAAACGAGGAGGTTCAATAAAAAAGAATATTTTTGTTCAAAACATGTACATATATATAAGTGCTAATTAAAATGTGTAGAAAAAATATTTTATTACCATTTTTCTGTACTGACTTGACGAAAACAGAAAATTGTTGTCATTTTTGACGAGAGTAGATAAATATCGAATTCGTCCACCAATACAAAATAGCATAAACGTATATTTTTCTCATTATATTATGATGGTTTCATTATTTCACCACAGTTCCAAAACTTATGCAGATAAGTGAATGGTCATTGCAATGCATCAATTTCTGTACAACTTTGAACTTCGCCTTATATCCACCCAGGAACTGCATCCGTGTGATTGATACATCATAAATTCGGCTAAATTTAGTAGTTTTCTCCTAAATATTAGTCACCTAAATTTGGATGCGAATCCCTATCTTTCCTTTATTTAAATAAAACTCCGGTCGATAATAACGGCATCTGTCTAGCATCTACACAAATAGGGCTTCATTAAGACGAGGCTTGGTAGACGCCATGGAACGCAAAGGGGTTTCATTTCCTCCACCCTAAACCAACCATAATAAAAGCTCCGGGATGCAGAGAGCTGCAAAAAACAGACACTATGCATATATATGCCAGTTTCGGCAAATTGAAATAGAGTCCACGCTTAATTACCCCGACAAAACATCCCCGAGGTGAGTATAAAGCGAGAATATCGGAAAAAATGTCCGATTTGGACTAAAACCCGCCGTCAAACCAACACAAACAGAGGGGTCGAGAAATACGACGGGCTTAAAACGCAGTAACATGATTCTTTGCCTCGTGATGTGTTTTTGCAACATTTGGCCACATATTTCGTCTCTTATTTCCTATCATTCCGTCTTTATTTTTGTAGGTGTGTACATGCATCAGCAGGGCTTTTGCTAACACACACACAGTTTAGTTACAGCAAAAACGAAAATCGTTGCGGACTATCGGAGAAATGAGGGCATTCTCAGAATAAATGAGAGTACGGTATTAAAGGTGAGAACACAGAAGGGATTAAGAGATAAAGCTTGGCCTAGGGAGTGGCTGAGGGGAAGACGTCCCAGCATAACCTCCTGAAACGAGTACATATATGTGGCTCTGTAGCGTAGTGGTTAGTGTGCTGTATTTTAAAACAAAAGGTCACGGGTGGGGGAAAAAAACTCCAGTGTCGAGTACTTTCAATGACGACCTCTACCTACCAAACTGCATTGCTCATATTATAGCCTAGTCTAGTATATTCTAGAATAGTATAGCATAGCATAGACTAGAATAACTTTGCATATCTTAGCCTATTATAGCCTTTGTTAGCTAGCCCATCGTAGCCTAACATAGTATTACCTAGCATAGCCTAGCATAGCAGAGCATAGCCCTCCCTAGCCTATTATACTTTAGCCTACCCCAGCATAGCATATTATAACCCTGTCTAGCTTAGTATAGCTTAGCATAGCCTAGCATAGTATAACCTATCCTAGCATTAACTATCCTACACAAGTATAGCCTATACTATTCTATTATACCCTAGTTAAGCATAACATAGCATTGTCTAGCATAACATACTATATGCAATCTTAGCATAACATTTTATTACCTAAATTAGCATAGTATAGCCTAGCCTATAATAGCCTAGAATAGTATAGCTTATTCTAGGCTTACCTAGCAGAGTATAGCATATTATAGCCTAGTCTAGTTTAGCAGAGTATCGGCCGAATAGTTATGATGTTATTGCCAAAACAAAATAATTCCCGGGTTAACCTTAGCAAAGCTTTGGCAATTATATCATTCGAAAGGGAATGTAAAACAACATAAGGTTTTCAAATTTCGTTAGAATTGGCTGAATAGTTACAATGTTATTACAAAAACAAAGAAAAAGCAAAACGTAGAGTCACTCGCGACTAGAGTCGCACGCGACTAAAAAAGGAATTCTTAAGTTAGTTTTTTATTTAAAGCAAACACTAACGAGCGCATCACCCGCAGAAAGTTAGTAAGTGCTGTTGTGTTGGGTGTATATGATTTAATAATTCAGATGACGCTACTATTTACTCTTGAATTACTCGTATTTGCATTCTTACTGAGCCTGAGATGACAAGATCATAGACTGAAAACCCATATTATAATACAAACAAGAAGAATAGGAAGTAGCTACAGACAAACAACTCAAAATTAAGCAAAAAGGTATCTATAAAATTCCATCAATCCTAAATACTAAATTATCTACAAATATTAGCAGTAGAATTTAAAATCGTGAGATGTTTTTATAATCTCTCAAATTTTGTTTAGATTTTCTGCTATGACAGATCTAAGCGTCGTTTATCCTTCGATCTTGCGAAAGTAGCGAAGAAAACTGTTTATTATCACTGTAACGGCTTTAAAGCAGAGCTGGCGACGTTAAATTGACTTTTACAATTTAGTTTTGGCTTTAGTTAATTAGTTGTAACTTAGGCAAACGCAGATCGACAAGGTTATATTCTGTAGTATCAATTAAAACACAATTTCGATTAATATTGAGTAATTCCTGAAAGATGAGAGGAAAAAGCTCTGGTATCCAACGACTGATAGAAAATATGTTTAACAAAGAACAAGAGGAGGAATTTAAAGAAGAAAAATAATTGAATAGAATGTTCAATTAAGAGTGAAAATAGACAAGTCATAACTAAGCTTACTGTAATGGAAATTCTCTTGGACTTGAAATTCAAAGGAGACATTTTGATTCCAAATTTTTTTGTAACACTTCGTATAAAGGGCACGAACAAAACCGCAAAAATCCTATTAGGTTTCCTGCAATTACTCAAAAGTTACAAATCCTAAAATGGAATTCATTATTGAAAGGTTCGCAGCTTCCCTTTCCTTTATCCGTCTCTCTGTCATCTCGGAAATTGGTGACGGAAAAATATTTTTTAGATTTTCTGTTAGGTCATCTCCTCGGATTATTGGTCTTGTTTAATAGCAAACATGTTTATCCCTCTTTAATAGCAAACATGTTTATCCCTCTTTCAGTCGTCTTCTCGGATGCTTGGTCTTGTTTAATACCAAAAATGTTTAACCATCACTCTGTCGTCTCATCGGATGCTGTCTTGTTTAAGAGTAAAAATGTTTATCTGTCTCTCAGTCGTCTCCTCGGATGCTTGGTCTTGTTAAATAGCAAAAACGTCTTCGCAGATGCTTGGTCTTGTTTAAGAGTACAAACGTTTATCCGTCTCCCTATCGTCTCCTCGGATGCTTGGTCTTGTTAAATAGCAAAAACGTGTCATCGGGTGCTTGGTCTTTTTTGATGGCAAAAGATTTTGTCCGTCTCTCAGTTGTCTCCTCGGATGATTAGTTTTTTAAGACAAAAAAAAGTTTATCCGTCTCTCTGTCGTCTCATTGGATGCTGGGTCTTGTTTAATAGCAAAAACGTCTCCTGGAATGTTTTGTCTCGTTTAATAGCAAAACCGTTTATCCGTCTCCCTGTAGTCTCCTTGGATGTTTGGTTTTATTAATATTAAAACGTTTATCCGTCTTTGTCGTATCCTCGGATGAATGGTCTTGTTAAATGCATAAACGTTTCACACATCGTGTCACGCTGGTACCGTGCCAGTGTATACGGATGGCTCCAAGTCCCAAGAGGGGGTGGGCTTCCACGCCGTATCCCCTCTGTTTGAAGTCAGCGGGGCTCTACCAGGCGCTGCGTCTGTCTTCACGGCCGAGCTGGTGGCAATACACCACTCGGTACGGGAGATTACGCGACGTGCCCGGTTCGGAGACCGGATTGTGATCTATAGCGACTCACAAAGCGCCCTGAGTGCTCTCGGGGCAATGGAATCTCCGCATCCCCTGGTTCGCGATATCCGTGACGCCACGGTTTTGGCGAGCCGGGCAGATGTCGAGATTATCTTCTGCTGGGTTCCTGGACATGTAGGAATTGCGGGGAATGAGCGCGCCGATGAGGGCGCCAAAGAGTCCGCGAGGACTCTGCGACCGGACCAGCGTTTCGCTCTTCCTCACACCGACTACATGGCAGGAATACGGGCAGCTCTTCGGACTGCTTGGCAAAGAAGATGGGAGACGGTCGAAGGGAACTTAAAGTTGCGTGCCATTGCGCCGCGACTGTTCCCATGGACCTATCCCCCAATGCCGCGGCGGCTTCAGGTTGCTTTCTGTCGTCTCCGAATCGGACACACTCGTGTGACGCATCGCTATCTGATGGAGCGCTCGCCTGCGCCCTATTGCAACGACTGCGTCGTCCCCCAGACTGTTCGGCACATTCTTGTCTAATGTCCCAGTCTGGGTGATCTTCGCGCACGATACCTGTCCCAGTACCGGGATGGGCGGGGTCGCTACCGCCTGTCCCTTGTGCTTGGGACAGATTCGTGCACACTGACTTGTGGACTTGTTGACTTCTTGAGGGAGGCCGGCCTTCTCCCTATTATTTAAGCAAGGTTTGTTTGTTTTTTTTTGTTGTTTTTTGCATTTGTTTTGTTTTTTGTTTGTTTTTGTTTGTTTTTTTAGTTGCACGCTCCTGCGCCGGGGGGACCTCTCCCCGACGCACCAGCTTGCTTCCTTTCCCCCTTTTGGGGTGTTGGTTTTTTTTTCTCTTTAATTTCATTTTAAAGTAGCCTAGAACTAGGCCAGTTTTAATACGGCGACTAATGCCCAAGTAGGCAGTCGCCAGATGAGCTCATAAAAAAAAAAAAAAAAAATGCATAAACGTTTACCATCTCTCTGTCGTCTCCTCGGTTGCTTGGCCTTGCTTAATAGCAAAAATGTTTTTCTGTCTCTCAGTCGTCTTTTTGGATGCTTGGTGTTGTTGAATCGAAAAAACGTCTCATCAGATGCTTGTTTCTTGTTTAATAGCAAAAATGTTTATCTGTCTCTCAATGATCTTTTCGGATCCTTGGTCTTGTTGAATAGCAAAACGTCTCCTCGGATGCTTTGTCTTGTTTAATAGCCAAAACTTTTATCCGTCTCCCTGTCGTCTCCTCGGATGCTTGGTCTTGTTTGATAACAAAAATGTTTATCCGTCACTCTATGGTCTCATCGGATGCTTGGTCTTGTTTGATCGAAAAAATGTTTATCCGTGACTCTGTGGTCTCATTGGATGCTTGGTCTTGTTTGATAGCAAGAATGTTTATCCGTGACTCTGTGGTCTCATCAGATGCTTGGTCTTGTTTATTAGCAAAAATGTTTATCTGTTTCTCAGTCGTCTTCTCAGATGCTTGGTCCTGTTAAATAGCAAAAACGTCTCATCGGATGCTTTGTCTTATTTAATAGCAAAAACGTTTATCTGTCTCTCTGTAGTCTCCCCGGATGCTTGATCTTGTTTAATAGTGAAAACGTTTATCCGTCTTTGTCGTCTCCTCGGATGCTTGGTCTTGTTAAATAGCATAAACCTTTGCCATCTCTCTGTCGTCTCCTCGGCGGCTTGGTCTTGTTTAATAGCAAAAACATCTCCTCGGATGCTTGATCTTTTTGAATCGCCGAAACATTATCCATCTCTCTGTCGTCTTCTCGGATGCTTGGTCTTGGTTAATAGCAAAAGTGTTTCCCACTAGTATAAAACGAAAGGTAAAACAACTCTTCCAAGTTACCGTAGAAAAACGCAACTTCTAGAGGTGCTCTTGACTCATTATATTGCTTGTAATGGGGGGCAGCGGGTAGCTTCTCCCGTTTCTGGAAGAAGCCCTTACAATCCTCTTCTTCTATTTAAAATGATGTTACTTAAATGTGGTACGGCTTAAGTAATTATCAAGTAGAAAATTATTTTAATGATAGGCTTACCTTTAGTAAATTTTGTGGTCTATCTTTAGATAACCCAGTACCCGTTCACAGTGTACTAACTATGTTTCAAACTTCCCTTACAGGTAAAACAGGCTTGGATTCACTTTGAAATTTAGTCAATGCCAATTAGAAAGACAGCATATCAAGATTAAAGATGACTCAGCAGCAGTAAATGCCTCTATTACCCCTACTCCAAGAAAACCCAAGGGAAAGAAAACGTCTGATCTTCAGGAAGGAGGATCCGCAACAGCGTCAATTTCCTATCAACAAGGAGTAGATCAAGAAGGATCATGGACTAAAAGATGTGGTGAGCTTCATTATGGCTATGAAAAGCATGTAGCTGTAGATTCCAAGGATGGCCTTATACTAGCTGTTACTACTACAAAAGTATCTGTTTCAAATAGTATAAATTAGTTAATGCTTTAGAAAAAAGCCAATTTATCTCCTGGTAGCAGGATATATGTGGACAAAGGGTATAATGGATTACCTAATAAAACAATAATAAAATCTAAAGGTCTCAAGTATGGAATTCAAAAGAAAGCTACAAGAAATAGATCGGTAACAAAGCTACTAACTGCTGCTGTTTTGCATACTATAGATCCAAATAGTTCAAAACAAGATTTGGTCCATATTCAACTATCTAATAGTAGGCTCGCATTCTATAAGACGGATCCAGATGAGATAGAAGATGAAGAAGAGTCTGATTTTGAAAACTACAAAGCTCACCCTAAAAACTACCTAAACTTAAAGAAACTTATATAGAGAGACCGTTGCAAATCGATAGATGATATTTACATAAAAACCCTTAAATTGACGCGTAAGAAACTTTGATCATTTATTTATTTTTATGGGCCTAAATCAACAAATCAGTTAAGGATAACATATTTATCTGCTTCTACACGTAAATACAAGCATCTTTTATTTGATCAGAGCACCCGATTAGTTGAATAAGGGGAAATTAAAAGTATTACTTCAAAAATATTATCCTAAAGGCATGCTTTACTAGTGCTATCCCCTCCACCCTATTACAAGCAATATAATGAGTTAAGAGGACCTAAAGAACCAATACAAGGCTACAGTGCAAATGAAGCTGCGTTTTTGTAAGGAAACTTGGATACTTGTAAGGATACTTGGAAGGGTTGTTTTACCTTTCGTTTTATACTAGTGGAAAACACTTTTGCTATTAACCAAGAGCAAGCATCCGAGGAGACGGCAGAGAGATGGATAAACGTTTCGGCGATTAAAAAAGACCAAGCATACGAAAGAGATGTTTTTGCTATTAACCAAGATCAAGCATCCGAGGAGACGAGAGATAGATAGATAGACGTTTTTGCGATTCAACAAGACCAACCAAGCATCCGAGGAGACGACAGAGAGATAGATAAACGTTTTGACGATTCGACAAGATCAAGCATCCGAGAAAATGTTTTTGCTATTAAACAAGACCGAGCATCCGAGGAGACGACAAAGAGCTATCAGGAGCTACAAGGATAAGAAGTACCCTAGAAGACCTTACGGTTTATTCAGAGAGAGTACCTTTGGACTAACAGTCGAGCAGGCACAGTTTTGATCAACGGCTTACGTGCCAAACGGCCACTTTTCAAAGACTTTGTCCAGTCTTGACTTGAATTAATCAACAGAATTGCTGTTGACAACTTCCACTGGAAGTGCATCCCAGCTACCGCAGACGCTGTATGTGAAAAATCTCCCACACAAATCGCGATGGTAACGCTTCAGGTCAAGTTTGTAGCCGTGATTTCTAGTTCTGCCTTCACTAAGTTGGAAAACATCAGTGTAGTCTACATTGTCCAAGCCTCGAAGTATTTTAAACACTTCGATAAGCTGACCACGCAGTCTCCGAGTCTCCAACGAGAACAGATCTAATTCCCTTAATCTATTGTCATAACTTTTATGTCTGATAGAGGGAATCAGTTTGGTTGCCCTGGCTTTTACACGTTCCAATCTGAGAGATAGATAAACGTTTTGGCGATTCAACCAGTCCAAGCATCCAAGGAGATGTTTTTGCTATTTGAACAAGACCAAGCATGCGGGGAGACGACAGAGAGATGGATAAACGTTTTGGCGATTCAACAAGACTAAGCATCCGAGGAGATGTTTTTGTTATTAAACAAGACCAAGCATCCGAGGAGACGAGAAAGAGATGGATAAACCTCTTGGCCTTTGCAATGTTGGATGGGAGCGGGAGTCCGGCGCATACCTGCCCGGGGATAAAATTACATATATGGCCGACAAACTGAACCCTGGCCGGGCGCGCTAGCGGGTCGAACTCCGAGACTTGCTCTTCACCGCCACCATCCTCGTCGAAGCCTGCATCCTCACGCATTTCGATCTGAGGTTCCGGAGGTGCATCCTGATCAGGCCCCCCCTCCGGAGGGATAGGATCGAGCTGCGGAGCAACAGCAGGCGTAAAGAGGCCGTCCGAATTCTTCAATGGCCTCGATGGCCGCGCGTAGTCATGGGTCCTCATGGAGGAGACGTTCCTGGTCCTCTTCTTCTCCCGGTGGAGCCACGATGTTCAAGGCCTCCACCGCCGCAACGAGTCCATGGTCCCAAGCCAACAACCTCTCCTGCTCTGTCAGCTCAAAGTCCACTAAATCAACCCAATCCTCATCTGGTACCTGTGCATATGCAAGGAAGGGAGGAGGAAAAACGGGAAGGGGGTTAGGGCGACTAAGTGGGGGGGGGGAGTCAACTGGAGTAGAAGTGGGTCCTCTGAGGGTTCCTCCTAGTCTCTGGAAGACACAATACCGCGGGCGTCAGCCGCCCCGCCCTCAACCTGAATGGCGAAGTGGCCTTTGGGAGAAAGAATGTTAATACAAAGAGGGGATGGGGGAGTCGGGGGGCAAAGAAGATTGTTGGCTTTTGTTGTTTTATAGTAAATAATCAGTTGAATTTTATCCATTTGATTCTTAACCTTGATGTTACGGTTAATAATCTCCTTGATGCAAAAAAACATCAAGGAGATTATTAACCGTAACATCAAGGTTAAAAATCAAATGGCTAAAATTCAACTCATCATATACTATAAAACAACAAAAGCCAGCAATATCCTGATGAAAAACAATAGTTGCCTAAACTATTCGAATCTCAAGTCAACCAACATAGTTTATGAGTTTATCTGCCCCGATAAAGACTGCAATCTTTATAACAACTCAAAATATATTGGCATGACAACTACTACACTTTTGAGGCTTTTAACCATGCATCTGCAAAGCGGAGGGCCTAAAAATCATATGGAGAGCTATGCTAGTTGACAACACCGTTATTAAAAGAAAAGAGGTTTTTCGATACCCAAATCCCAGAAGAGGCGGCACCCCGGGTGGTAGTAGTTGATTCAATCACCATTCATCATCCAGTCCGCCATGAGTCATCCTTCTGGAGGGCCTACCCGGGTCCATCATACCATTCATCCATCATCTTCACCCAGGCATATATACTTTTATCCCAGGCAAATCAATAGGCACAAAGAAGAAAAAAATAAAAATAAAACAAATAAGGAGGCTTTAATGTGCCAAAAATGGACGACCGTGAAGGAGCGAAGAGGGACCCCCTTCGCATCCTTCCTAGCCGGGAGAAACCAACTCGCAAATTGGCACTAAGGACTATCTACGCTGATATTAGGGTCATACTCCTCAGACTAAATCACCAGCACAACTGGTATGTGGCGTTATGCGACACAGAAAAGGACCTAGATCTCCTCTTGACCGAAAACGCAGCCAAAAAGTTGGAAAAGATCGGACTCGCACCTCGGAACCATCTGGACATACAAACGAAATGATCTGTGATCTGCAGACGACTCGACCCCTGGGTCGGTGAGCACACTCCAAATCAAATCAAGGAAGAACTAGAAAAACGTCAGGATTGGGCAAAGATTGAGGATATAATAAAATTTAAAAACCAAAATGGAGAAGAGCATAACCACGTCTTCAAAGTGGTATTTAGATCCACAGAAATGTCTAAAAAAGCCTTGGAAAAGGGACTGCTTGCCTTCTACCCTAAAATCTCACCCGATCAAATTGAGAGGGAGATACTTGTCTCCGTGCAAGTATGCTTCACATATTATGCCCTCGACAAACACCCGACCAAAGACTGCGCAAGCCAAGACCACAGGTGGGACCAATGCAGGAGCATGGTAAAGAAATGCCTAAACTGTGGAAATGCCTACAGAACACTGGCTATGTTTTTCCCAATAAAGAAGCAGCTCATACGGAAGAAAAAACTGGAACTACGCGCAGAAAAAGAAAGAAGGAAAACTACCTCATACGCTGCAGCAACTGCAAGTGGAAAAACCGCTACACCACCAACACAAACCACAATGGTGAATATAGAGGGAAACATGAGGCCTGATTTAATTCTCTGCCTAATGCACGCGCATTTCGTAAGCATGGCGAAGCCAGGCTCATACGCAAACGAATTGAACACTATGCCGGAAAAAAACGGACTTAAAAAAAATGTGGTTTCCTGATAACCCTACCTTGAGCGAGTTGTACAGAATAAACATGACCCAAGAAGAGACTCCGAAAAACACGAGCCCGGAATGGATACAGATTCTGAAGAGGAATCCACCGACGAAGAAACCTCAAAGACGACCCCAGAAAGCACAAAAAAAGCAAAAACCAAAACTGAATACCCAAGATTTGAACATAAAAATTTACGGTTCTCACGCTAACCCGTTACCAAAACAACTCATCAAAATGAAATCGTGGACGGACTAGTTAAGGGAAAGTACAGGTGGGAATATGAGGCAGACGCCGATGAGACAGAGGTTCACAATGCTTTAAAGCAAGGCATGATACATATCATCCCTGAATCGTGTCAAAACATCTCAAACGGCGAATTCAATAATAAAACGAAATGGACGCACTCGTTCCCCAGGCCGCCCGGAATAAACGAAGACAGAAAGACACCACAACAAATAAATAAAAATGGATACGTACCAACGAAAAGTTAAAATATTTACACTAAATGTAAACAGCTGGCAAGGAAAAAGAATATCATACTCAAACATAGTAAGATAAGAAGACGCAGGCATAATTATTCTAACAGAGATCGACACTATAAGAATTCCAAACTATAAATTTATTACCACGAATTACATACAAACAAGGTACGATGGTGTAGCAATTGGAGTCAAAATAAAAATGACCACAGGAGATATGGACATAGCTGGGGCATATCAGCCCCCAAGACGCTCGTATTTTCCACACCAAATTTCCTCAAACTCTTTCGTCGACAGGCCTCAATCTTATTAAAATGGGACCTAAATGCAAGATGCAGAGAGGCAGACTACACAAACCAACCAAACGGAACATGAAAAACCATTCAATTATTGATACAAAGGAACCTGCTAAGCAGAGAAGAGCCAGACTTCCCAACTTACTTAACAACCCAAACCTCGATAATTCCTGACATAGTACTGATGAACTCAAACTTCAACCTAAATCACCCCACAGAACCAGGCCCCGCAACTCCATCCGACCATCTAAGTATGATAACGACCATTTCAACTTCACCCATCCAAATTAAAATTCCACAAAGAAGAGCTATCAACAGAAAAAACTGGAATGGCTACAAAGAACACTTAAGTACACTAGAAACTGGATCTCTAAACAACCAAGGAACAGAAGAAATAGAAAATAAATTAAAACTAATCATCGAAAATATCATTGAAGCAGACAGAATTCATACCCCAATAATAGAATACAGAACCCTACCTGCTCCCAGATGGAACCACGAAATAAAGGAAATGATTGAAGAATTTCGGAACTTAATAAAGAAATCACAGAAACGGGCACTAATATGGATAGATTTAGAATGCTAATTGCTATCAGAAGGCAGATAAATACTCTTATTAAAGAAAAATCAGACCAAGTTTGGAATAGCATAAGTAAAATGAATGTCGAAGCAGATCCGAGAAAATTCTGGAGAGACTACAGAAAATTACGAGGATCTCAACCAAAAGAAAATATAAAACTAAAAATACAGGACAGGGAAGTGTAAAATAACGAAGAACTCCAAGAGCACTTCCAAAATCACTGGGAAATAATATTCTCAATAACAGCAGAAGAGAATGAAGAATACGATATGGAACGCGAATAGGAAGCTCTACAAACCCTAAACGCGCGACAAGAGCGCACTGCACCATAGAGATGCGTCGACGAAGAGAGAAACCACTCCTTGGAATGCCCTTCTCAATGGCTGGATACAAAACAGTCATAAGATCTTTCAAACAAAAAGCACCAGGTCAAAGCGGGATAACAAAGGCACACCTAATAAATGCTTCAGAAAATGTGCATGAATCAATAGTGAATATTTTCAATGCCTGCCTTAATATTGGATACTATCTCTAAACCTTTAGAAAGGCAAAGATGATCTTCCTACCGAAGCCGTGCAAACCAAAACACCAAGTCGGAAGCTACCACCCGATCTCGCTCTTGGAATTTCTGGGTAAAGTCCTAGAAAAACTCCTAAACGACAGGTTAATTAAACACCTTACGAAAAATAACCTGTACAACCCACAACAACAAGGGTTCAGGAGCAAGCAAAGAACGGATACCGCGCTCTCCATTATAACCGAGAAAATTGACACAGAAACAGCGCGAGGCAACAGAGTAGACATAGTTCTCCGTGACGTTGCTAAAGCCTTCGACAAAGTGTGGTTGCCCGGCCTAAAAGCCAAGATCTGCAGCCTTAACCTGCAAATAAATGTTTGCAAAACATTATGCAACTACCTGGATGAAAGAAAAGCCGTTGTTCAAATAAACGGCCAAACAGGTGAACATATCGACCTGCAAACGGGAGTCCCCCAAGGAGGATGCTTCTCTCCGACGCTGTATACTGTTTACACCAGAGACCTTCCACAAACAACTCATGAATGTGTGATGTACATCCAACTAGCGGATGACATCATACAAATAAGCATCAGCGACAGGAATAACCCCCGAGACGTAGCTCAAAGAACAGCGAGGGAAATAAAAAACCTCAATGACTACAGATTCAAAAACCTAAGCAATAAAAACAAAAGAAAATTATACATGGCTCTAGTTAGTCTCAAGCTCCTTTACCCAATAGTACCGATGAAGACGTTAAGTAATTCACAATTAAAAAAGGTCCAACGTATTCAAAATCAAGCCACAAGGTTCATCACAAACTCAAAAACACAGGACGGCATAACATCTGAGGAACTCCATCGAAGATCTGCACGTGAACCCTTAAATATAACCCTACAAAAACAAACAACGAAACTGTGCGATAATATAAAAAACATAATTTCCCAAAATGAAATTAACCGAATAGTGGTACCGAACAACGAAACTGTGCGATAATATAAAAAACATAATTTCCCAAAATGAAATTAACCGAATAGTGGTACCGAAAAACGAAATCCGGCAAATACACTACAAACATCGTTTTAACGGCAGCCTGAAGAAAACCTTAAATAACGTCAACCCGATCTATAGGTAAAAAACAATATTACCGAAGAAGACTACCGACCATACAATCAACATGAGAAACCGAATAAGACAACCGACTATACTAACAAAATGAGAAACCCGATGAGTCAAAGAATTACCGATATTAACAAAGAAGATTACCACTTATAATTTAATAAACATATATATATATATATATATATATATATATATATATATATATATATATATATATATATATATATATATATATATATATATATATATATAAATATATATTACTAATAATAATGAGAAAAAAAAGATGCGAAAGAAGCACAAAAAAAAATTATACCTAATTAACTTAAAATCACACCAAAAAGCAAAACAAAACAAAAAGGAAAGCGTTAGCCAGGCAACCTGGTCCTCGTAATTATCATCATCACCTCATCGTTCATCCTACACTCATTATCATCCCATCAACACATACTCTTTACACAATATTGTCTATATATCCTATCATTATCTCCACATTCTAACTTTATACTATCTTGAATCTTGAATCTTCTTTCATTCTGTCAGATCCTCATTCCACTCATTACATCGGTAAAGGAGGCAAGAACATACAAGTAACTAAACGCTCCGAAGATGATCGAATAAGATCGAAAGCTCGGCAAATTAGTTTGGTTTTTACCAAACACATTCATTTAAAAAAGAGATGAATACTGGACAAGTGATCCACCATTTACAAGATGGAATAAAAAAGATTGTTAAAAGAAGAGCAAGTTGCCAAGGGAAAGGCGAAATACACAATGGTCTTCAACAAAATTTGCATATATATATATATATATATATATATATATATATATATATATATATATATATATATATATATATATATATATTCAAGCAGAAAGGAAATACATGCATGAAATTTTGCATTATTAGGAGTAATAAGTTCTTTATTTCGTTTATATTGTAAGGCACGTTTATTGGAGGATCCCCATAATTTAAAATTCCCATGAATTTTCGTATTTTTATAGAAGAGTATTTTTCTGAACTTTCCCAGGACGAAAAAGTTGATGTCTTTTTTATAGAGAGAAAAACATAAATTAGGGTCTAAATCAACAGAGGAAGGTAGTCAGTTCTATCAAGATAAAGACATGAACTAGGCTTATCAGGCGACAAAGGAAGGTAGTCAGTTTTATCGCGAAGAATGAGATAAACTAGGGTCGTCAGGCGACATAAGAAGATGATCATTTTTATCAAGAGAAAAACATAACTAGGCTCGCAGTCGACAGAGGACGATAGTCAGTTATATCGAGAGAATGCCATACTTTAGTGTAATCGGGCGACAGAGAGAGGTGGACAGTTTCATTGAGAGAAAGACATGAAGTAGTATCGTCAGGCGACAGAGGAGAGTAGTCAGTTTTATCAACATATTATTGAAATGTATGAAATACGAGTATCAGCATGCCGTATGTCAAATACAAAATGTCTCCATAGATTTGGAATATTTGTTGATTAATATAATATTCAATATTCACAGGATCTGATAATAATATGATAGTGGCGGAGAGACATAATTCCCTCTCAGGCCATTTCTCAAACTTAATGCCGTACTATGGAAATCCGTCCCCCACTATCATCAGCACACACCGTAGATTATATAACCTGATTACAATCTCTCAAAGTACAGCACGCGCCTATCCTTCGGAACATTTCTCGCCTGTCCTAATACGGATAAACGTATCATGTAGACTTGAAACCCTGGAGAGGAGCAGACAGACTGATATTATAATGGATAATTATAATACAGAACAGTGTGAAAGAGAGATAGATGAATAAGATCTAAAAAGAAACTAGTATCAATTGTCAAAAGCTTGAAAGGCCACCACAAGGATGAATAGAGAGAAAGAAAGAGAGCTAGGGATAGAAAAGAGGCGTAAGAGGAAGAGCAAGTAGAAGATAAAGACAAGGTAAAGACAGAAATAACGCCATGGGAAAACATTAATATCCTGACTTGGAATCGAAGTCGGGTCTTCTAATTGCCGGTCAGAGCATCTGTTCGGCAATCAAGAGACCCGGATTTTATTCCCATCAGGATAATTAAACTTTTCTTGTCTTCTCAATATAGATCGCCTGCATTGAGTTGTCCTTTGCTCGACTTGATTTTTGTGTCTTCCAATGTCCCTTTTTCATGCTTTTAAATAAAAATCCTGTTCCTTGTATCATGTGTTCATTCATGTCCCATTTCTTTCTCTTATATCTCTCAATCTTGTTTTTAGTCCCGTACGAGTCTAGTCGCGAGCGACTCTACATCTCACCATATCGGTCGGTCATCGGTCGGTCAGTTCCCGTTTTGATTTTTCTTTTGTTTTGGTAATAACATCATAACTATTCAGCAGATTCTAACGAAATTTGCAAACCTTATGTTGTTTTACATTCTTTTTCGAATGATATAATTGCCAAAATATTTTCCTCCCAAGATTAGCCCGGGAAATATCTTTTTGGGCAATAACATCATAACTATTAGGCCGATTCTAACGAAATTTGTAATCCTTATGTTGTTTTAAATTCCCTTTCAAATGATATAATTGCCAAAGTCTTCCCAAGGTTATCCCGGGAATTATTTTTTTGGGCCATAACATCATAACTATTCGGCCGATACTCTGCTAGACTAGAATAGGCTATAATATGCTATACTCTGCTAGGCAAGCCTAGAATAAACTATGCTATGCTAGGCTATACTATGCTAACTTATGCTAAGATATAATGTACAAAAGTAAGATATACTATGGTAATTTAGGCTATAAAATGCTATGCTAGGATAGCATATAGTATGTTAGGCTAGACAATACTAAGCTATGCTTGACTAGTGTATAATAGGATAGTATAGGCTATGCTTGTCTAGGGTAGTTAATGCTAGGCTAGGTTATACTATACTATGCTAGGTTAAGCTATGCTAGTTAATACTATCTTAAGCTATGATAGGCTAGCTAACCAAGACTATAATAGGCTAAGCTATGCAATGGTTATTCTAGTCTACGGTATGGTATGCTATACCAGTCTGGAATATACTAGGCTAGGCTATAATTTGATACGCTTGGCTATATTATGTTAGGTGTGGTTATGATAGGATAGGCTATACCGAGCTAACCTAGAGTATGCTAGGCTAGGCTAGGCTATCTTATGCAAGGATATATTGGCTATGCTACAGGAGCCTATTATAGCTTGTGTATACTAGGCTAGACTACTCTAGGCGACGCTAGACTAGGCTCTTGCATGCAGTGCTAAGTCATACCTGGTTAGGCTAGGCTAGGCTATAGAAGGCTAGGCTATAGAAGGCTAGGCTATAGAAGGCTAAGCTACATTAGGCAATGCTACGCTACGTAAGGCTATACTATAATATGCTAGGTTAGTCTATGGTCTACTAAGCTCGGCTAGGCTATCCCAAGATACGTTAGGCAAGGCTATACTAAGCTAAAGTAAGATAAAGTAGGCTATACTATGTTAGGTTATACTAGGCTAGCTAGATTAATCTAAGCTAGGCTAGGTTAGGCCCGGCACAGCTAGGCTATTCTATTTTAGGCTAGGCTATCCTATGTTTGCCTATGCTTGGCTATACTAGGCTACAACAGGGTAGGTTATACTATGCTATGCTTTGCTATGATATGCAATGCTATACTGGGCAAGTTTAGGCTAGGCTATACTAGGCTATGCTATGCTAAACAATACTACGCTACTAGGCTATTCTCTACTATGCTATGTTAAAGTATGTGGCTATACTATTCTATTTTAGGCTAGTCTAGAAAACTGCTATAATATACTATGCTATGTTATACTATGTTATGTTATACTATGCTGTGCTATATTCTGCAATGCTGTGCTATGCTATACTATGATATGCAATAATATTCTATAGAGTGAGGGCACGCGACCTTTTGGTCAACAGACCTTGATAGTCTTCTTTTCGGTCGTCTTTCATCAAGGTGAGTCCAATCGGTAATTGTTCTGAAGTTGTTTTTTTCACATATCCAGGTGGCTGATTTTTTGTCACGGCGGGTAAACGCCATCAAAAATGCCTTCATGCGATATATGCCGAACACATTTTGATAAATTGGAAAAAATAGTAAAAGATGTGCTGTTAGTATACAGCAATATGTGCTTTAAGAAACGGGCGGTGTCACCTATTGCTATATAATAACCGCACTAACCGTTAATATTTTTCCAATTTGTCAAAAGGTATTCAGCATAGATACCCAAAGAAATTATTCATAATCCCCGTTTTCTGTTAAAAGAGTGAGAGATCAAAGCATTGTTACTGTTTCGAATGGATCTTTTTAGATCCGCTAGAAACGGGTGACTGGAACTTGATCTTGCATGGTGGTGAGTAGGGTGTCCCCCGGATGCTTTAAGAAGCAGGCGGTGTCAAATATTGCTGTATACTAACCAGAACTTGTTTCACTCGGTTCACAGCAACATTTATATATAGTAGTCTAAAGGTTCCTCAAAATGGGCAGAAGATTTTATGCTTCTCTTACGTTTAAAATCGTATTCATTCATGTTATCAATCGATACTTGTGGACGCCTATCCTTGGTTTGGCATCAGAAGAAAGTTTCGATCGACTAAATTTGGAAAAGATCGTGTAGAGAGATGGCAAAAAGAGCCACCTTTCGTGATATCCTAAATAATTAGCATAAGCTAATTTTGAGTTAATTAAAACTTATTTAAGAATTTGCGGACGGGACACACAGCCAATTTATTTACAACTACCAGAAATATTTTTCTGACCTTATTCCATGTCCATGATACAAAATAAAACTTTGTTGGACAACATTTCTTTAGTTAAAAAGAAAAGGTAAATTTCTTTCTTTTGATTTTTATAGAGGTCTTCTAACCTATAGACAATTTTAAAGCCATTCCTTTCATATACATTTATATTTTTTCCATTTGTGTTTTTCTACAGTTCTTTGAAAATTAAGAAAATTTGTAAATAATCTTTCAAGATAATTATATTTATCTTCCACTAGAATTTTTGAAAGATTTATTGAAGCAATATTACCGATTTGCTTACTGAAAGGGGAAGTTGATGCTGTAAGGGAAGAGGAGGTCATATCCATTTTTTGGGAAGGATAGAATGAAAAGGTGAAAAAAATCGAATACACACCCTAGATAGATACTACGCGTAATAACAAGAGCATTTGAGGGAATAGGGTGTAGTTAAACCCTTGAACTTTACTTCTTAAAGAGGGATAGAGATGATCACGACATAGCTAAAAATTTCAAAAATAAATAAATGTTTTCTTCCCAAGTTTTTTTTTATGATTTTCACTCTAAATCACGGAGGCCAAGAACGAAAATTTACTTCTTTTTTCCTCGATGAAGGCGAACAAAAACGAGTCTTTCGAATCAGAGTAAACTTCACCGACGATTTATTATAAATCCATGCCACACTTTTTTCCTTCTTTCCTTGATTAAAAATGAATTGCCTTTCACTAAAATGGAGAGCTTTAATTAATCTATTTAGGAAGCTTTTGGCTCTGGTTGGTCTCGGAGCTGTAATCGTTTTTTACGGCCAATTCTGCCAAAAATAGGCCTTTTTTTTAAGTCTGTAAAGATTTTAAACTTTTAATGAAATAAAAAAGAAATTTCGCTTTGGATTCTTCGGAAAATAACTTTATTCTCCTCTTTCATCCGTTCACCGTAAACGATCGTTTTACGACGGGAATATTATATATTTATGAAATTATGTTCCCAACAAAAGATCGAAAAAGTATTTTTGATATTTTAATAATAATGATGGTAATATGTTTTTGGAATTCAGCATCTAATTTTCGAAATATCTTTTTCGCGTTGAGGTTTAGTCTCATTACTTTGGGGAGAAATAAACACAAGGCTTTCATGTAATGGATTATTAATAATGATATTTTACAAGATTTATCTCCCTCTTTCGTTATTAGTTTGACCAAAAGGCGTGAGAAACCACTCCGCAAAAACACCCAATCAAGAGAAAAAAGACAGAAAATCCAGGATAAAAAGGGTGTTCACATCACGATGGCTCTAACTGCTAGGCCGAGAAGGTACATTGGATGGCTGAGGAAACGAGTCCTGGAGGAAGAGAAGCCAAACTAGAAACTTTGGGGTATATGGGGAAATTTTCAACCATATTCTAACCTACTTGCAAATTTATTTATTATTTTCATTTCAGTAATTAGTGAGTGAATTTTTTTTTTTATATCCACCAATCAAAGATTTATAGGCACCTTCTTAAGCCAGGAAGCAGACGACTGACTTTCATTTTGATAATTACATGCTGTACAATGAGCCCTCCATCTTTTATGGCAGATTTTTCGCTAAAAAGAAGGGCTCAAATCCAAGCGGTACCCAGGAAAAAACTCTCAGAATGTGAGGGACTAATTTCGAAATTTAAGTTATCTATAAATTTTCGCTTTTTTTAAAGTTTACCATTAAGCTTACTTTTAATGCGGAAAATAAATATACAGTGGATCAAATAATTATCCGTAACGTCCTATAAAAATGTATTTTATGAAATTCATTACATTTAGGAAGATCAGAATACCATGAAACTTCTAATAAATAAAGTACATATAAATATGTACCAGAAAATAATAACAATTTGTAAAACTATCGTAAAGTATTATAATAGAAACAAAAGCTATTAAGATCAGAGGTAACAAAGTATTCATAACGTGACATGAAAAAAAGTTAATAGGAATTGTATTTATATGTGATTCACTATTCTATTTTTTTTGTATGGTTTTGCTATCGATTGTGGATCATCCTCTCCATTTCTCGACCAGGACGTGTCTAACTGTGAGATTCAAACCATTGGTCGTTAAAAGGCAGCGGCCGCAAACTTTACTCGATTTAGGACTCCATCTAGCTACTAGCTACACCAATGTCTTTAATTCCGCTAACAGTGGACGGTGGCCCCGGCTTCCTTTTCCTCAGATCGTATCCTCATCTTTAAAGTATTTGATCAATATTTTATGTTAAAATATGATGGAGGTTCCCTTCTTTTTATCTTAGGCGTTGAAATTGTATTTAAAACTATAAATATTTCTTTATAAGGAACATTTTCGAATCTTATTTTACCTTCACATACTTCTTTATTCATCATTTGGGTTATCTTTACATACCTCTTTCTTAAGTCCAAATGCTTTGAAGATAGTAACTTAACCAAATTATCGTACTGATTGCGATTTTGTAAAGCTGAAATCCTATCAAAATTTGCTTCTATTTATGATGAATGGATAAAATCGTAGTCACATTAATTTTATTTCCATTCAAATTTGCGGTGAAGATGATGTATTCGTATGTTCTAAATTATTGCCCAAGTTAGTTCAAAGAAGAGAATGTCGAAAAGTACAGATATTAAGAGTTTCAGTGGGAGCCTAAATTTAGGGTGCAAATATTTGACTATTTGTTAAAGTTCAAACACCGACTCCATTAAAAGGCTTCTTCAAATTTCTCTTTGGAGAAATGGATTGTTGCACACTCGTAGAGGTGGCGACTCCTGAAGGGTTTTGAAAGTCTCAAACAGACATTTATTGCGGAATAAGTAATTCTCACTATTGCCCGTATCTAAACGCATATATATATATATATATATATATATATATATATATATATATATATATATATATATATATATACGGTGCTCCCCTTCAAAATTTGACCGTTTTTGAGAAGCAATAACCATTGCATCTAGGGGCATGAAATAAAAACAAATTAAAGAGAAATCCTTTATCTATAAAAAATTATTCCTTGTAAAGATCTAAGCGGGATACCCGGACTCGTCCGTCACCGGAGGCCCCTGCGGAGGGAGAGAAATCTCTCACCTGCTTTCTTGGCAGTCCATTGTGACAGGAAAGAGCGGGGGGAGGCACTGCTGTAGAGATCAAGTGTCCAAGAGCAGCTCCAAAAACGAGATGAGGGGGGAAGCCATCACACCCGTAGACATAGGACAGGATTAAACCTCCTCTCAGCTAGAATTAAGCTAGATGGAGCCCTGCTAAAACACATGGGGGGAGGCACGTTAAATTATATTAATTGGTGTTGGTAGTTTTCGGTTTTCATTCCATATATTTATTGGGGTCGGTGGGATGGGGGCAAAATAATATTCCACATTTCCTCATGTACAGAGTAAACTGAAGAGTACCTTAACATACAGGAAATCCAACAAAGCAACTATGAAGAGGGATTAATGGTTTAAGATATAAAATGAAACCATTCACGAACGAGAGAAACAAGACCAGCGTCATCTCTGCGGCGAGGGAGACTCAACAGTCAACATGTTTACGGCGATTGTCTTCTGGAATTGGAAGGTAAAGTCGCCTCATCCGTAGTGTTTCTTTTTTCTATCGTGGATCGCTGCAAATAGAGCATTGTTGCATCCCTCGAATCGAGGGATGTATTTATAACAACGTCTAAACATTAGTAAAAATAATTTAATTTCAATTCCAACGGAAAAACACTCCTCCCTCAAAAGTAAACATGGAAGATCGAAACCGAGGAAAAGATGTCTGATGACACTCTCATCGGCAAAGAAAAATAATATTCAAACCCAAAATCTTGTAATATGGAAGTTCCTTGTAATTTATTTTAGAAAATTAAGCTGGAAAAATGTGATCTAAATCTCTTTCAAACTAAAAGAAAGTTTATTAAATGTTTAATTATAAAAAAGTTGAATAAGAGCAAATAGTTCGCTGCGAGGTTAATCAAACTTATCAGACTTTAAAACTAATAAAATAAAATTGATAATAATTTTTTATCTAATTGATGGTGTTATTAACAGTGCTTGGCCATAAAGGGATTCAATTTTGAGAGCTAGAGTAATGGGTTCTGTTTTGTACAAATTGCTCCTGGAGGATTTGGATGCTCTCTCACAGCTCCACCATTTACGGTTGGTGTGGTTTGCCATACCCATTCTTTGATCAATTGACTTTTAATGTCCTACTCATATTATGTTTTCACGTAAATTAAGTATCATTGCAGTGAACCATATTCAACTAACTTAACCCAAACTAATTCACACTTAAAAATAGAACTACTCAAAAATCACATTAAGGGATAACTATAAAATAAAACTAACACCGGAACTTTTTATTTCTAATCCATCTACCCATTTTTTCCCTCTGGTTGTTCCCACGAAGGTCAGTTTTCTCGTCATGCACTTCCCCGCTTGGAGAAATCCTACCATGATTTAAAAGCTTTAAGCCCAGTAGAGAATACCAAAGCTGTTGTTGTGAATAGCTCCCCGGGGCAGCTGGCATCTCTGCTCTCTCCGACCACTTGGGAGATTAAGGGACAAAGCTTCAATCCTGCAGTCTCCGCTGTAGGAGCCGCCAATGAAACAGCAGTTAAATGGGGCCACGCCTTCTCGGAGACTCTCCTGAGGGATCAGGTGAGAGTGGATGATGTTGTTGCATGTTACGGGAATGTTATGGTCCATTCCCATGCTAGCGGTCCATGCAACAGATAGGAAGTGGAAGTTCAATTGTAAATTAGCCTCACGCGGGATACATCCAAATGGGGTGGTCTCACTACAGAATTGCATCCAGGTGGGGGTGGTCGAGTTATATCCAGTTGAAGATAAACTTGGATTGATCCATAATACGAGCGATTCACTTTTACAGCTACACTCAACGACTATATTATTTTGTTTCGAAGATTTTAACCCGTTTTCAATAATGACCCTTAAATAAAATTAGGTTCACTGAATTCTAAAACAAATGAAGTAAATACAATAAAAAGGAGAAAATCTTACGTTTAGAGCCTTCTACTTACATCATTTGTTATATTGATCCAAGATACCGAGGTAGTTATCACCAATCTTGAAATAAGTCACTTGGGTGATTCTTTGTATTATTTTTTTATTTTATCTATTATTTCAGGTTATTATTTTGCTCACACACCCAGAGAAAGATAAAAAAACGAAAGATCGTGCGAAGTTAATTAAGCATTCTTTCGTTACGAGAAAAAACAAGGAAACAAAAGATCTGTAATTTAAAAAAAAAGGTTTTCTCCAACAGCTGAACACTTGCGCTTGCCAATGAGCAGCTGATAAAGAGATGATAAATATAATAATGGTTAATAATAATAGTGTTTATCTACATACCTTACTATAAAATTGACCTCTCGGAATAAAAAAAAAACTCCGGTTTACGTATTTATAAACATCGCTTATTTTTTTTTTACTGGGAATAAAAAGGTAAGCGAGGGACCTTGGCATTATGGATTGGTTGCAACATCCGACGTTGTTGGTGTTGTGTCATTGCCCAG
Organism: Ceratothoa steindachneri; assembly: GCA_963969495.1. Lineage (NCBI taxonomy): Eukaryota > Metazoa > Arthropoda > Malacostraca > Isopoda > Cymothoidae > Ceratothoa > Ceratothoa steindachneri. The sequence goes on along the minus strand of OZ018322.1, from coordinate 170,701,818 downwards.
GAGCCGATAACATCTCCCTCCGACTGCCTGGAAAATTAAGACTGCCGCCGACTCTCCCCCAGAATCAAGTGGGGTCACGCTTTCTGTTTTGAGGGACCAGGTTAGAGAGGATGGAAGCTGTTGCATGCTGTGGGAATTTTATGTTTACCCCCTTTGACAGCGATCCACACAAAGGCTAGGAAGTGGAAGTTCCATTGCAGCTTAACCTCACGCGGGATACATCCAAGTGCGGTGGTCCCACGGCAGAATTGCATCCAGGTGGTGTGTTTGATTCATATCCACTTAGAAATGACTGATTGCAACCTGCGATGTCTCATGGATATGTTCGGGGTTGAGCAGTCATCCGAGCGGTTCACTTTTACAGCTACGCTCACTCACCGCACTCATATCCACAAATCTTACCATCAAGTGTCATTTAAGCCATGAATGATGCAGTAAATAGTTTACTTCTTGTTTTAAAGGACTTTGGGCATTGCTCTTAAGTCTCCTACGACAAAAAATGAACTGCATTACCAGGAGTCGTGGTTAACCAGTTAGTGGACACATTCTCAATAAACCACTAATTTATTGGGAATATTTAGATCACTGTTCCCGTAAATATAATATTTTGAGTCTCAGATCCTCTTAATAAAAGATAAATGGATATAAAAGTAATTGGTTATAATGAAAGGCAAAAATCTATAAAACTTAACTAGATATAAAAGGTAAAGTGATAAAATTAAACTGCAGAAATATCTGCTTTAGAATTACATAGACAAAAACTACACCCTACTCTAGATTTCCATAAATTAAAAATTAATCACTATTTTTAATCCTATTATTTTCTTCCATGTCATATAACGCCATTTTTGCCCCAGAAAATGGACATATTTTTAAAGGGAGAGATTTCTAAAGAAAGTATTGAAGTTAGGTGAAGTGAAAATATGTAGAAGGTACATAAGAGGTAGATTAAAAGAGGATACAACTGTCTTAAACCAGCCCCATTTTCTCCTATTAGAAGAGAAGTCGTAGTAATATCTTGGCTTTTTAAAAGCCGCAAAATGGTGTTTGAATGCCACCTAAACTGTCTAAAGGAGAACTTTTACAACGTGAGAAAACTGTTTCATCTCTATTGACTCAAAATGCCCTTGAGCCATTTCTGGAGAGAATCGTTACAAGAAATTGAATCTGGGTTCCCTACTCCAATATTAAACTCAAGAAGGCAATGTTTTGCATTTAGGGGGAGTTGATAGTAGTTATTCATTATGTGCTTATCAATAATAAAGAAATCGTTATTGCTGACCAATGGGTCGTTTAAATGAAGCTGTCAAATACAAATGTTCATCACTGGACAACAGAATGGGCGCCTTCCTTCTTGATCCCCCTCCACGGGAGATTTTGACTCACCCAAAAGATCATTCATTGCCTTAGGTTCGGTAGTACTTTTTCATCCTCCATACTCACCTGTTCTTGCAATATATGATCAACATTTATTTAACTCATCACAATATCAGCTAAATGGTAAAGTCTACGCTGATATGAAGAGGGCAGAAAAGACTATCGCATCATACATTTCGTCAATAAACAAATGAATTCTTCAAGAAAGCAACAATGCTTATTTAAAAGAAGGAGGAGCATTGCCAATAATGATGCGAACTACTTTGATGAATAAATGTTTTCTTTATTGAAAATTATTCTTCTTTTCTTTAAAAGGAACGACATTAATTTCTTGTCAAAATAATATTATCTAAAAATAAAATTAAAAGAACAAGTATCAACTTGTTGCCTAGAGCTAAAAGCCTACAGTGCATGGGGGGGGGGGGGGAATAAGTATTCGTACACATTCAGTTAAATTTTAATAGACTTCCAACCCATTCTGAAAAAAAATTATGTGCACAAAAAGGGATGAAACAGAATTGATATTACAAAAAGGGAAGATAATATGGAGGGAAAACAACCCAAAGGGAAGCTAAAAAAATGGAAAAGAACGAAAAGTTGGAAGATAACAAAAAGGGAAGATAAAACTCAAGATCACAAAAAAATGACTCTTGAAAACTAAAGCAGTGACTTATGCACGAAGCCTCATTTGACCCGAGCTTGGGAATATAAAATAAAAATCTCCCCCAAATTAACGATATGATAGTTCTTTTGAAGCTCCCCCTCCCTCTCTCTCTCTCTCTATCCTACAAGCGCGTGTCCTGCATAGACTGTTACACTTGGTACCTGGATGAGCGGCGCGCCCTCCCGAACCCAGTAGCTCAAGAGAAATAGGTGCTCTTTCTCGGGTCATGATTTGTAGCTCTTTTAAATCAGCCCCTATCTTTTTTATTTTCCAAACGTAGCAGGGGTACGCACCCTCGGCCCCGGTGCCCGCAGTTTTGCACCCTTTTGGCCCCAAGGAATTCATGAGGACATGTGGCTATATATCTTTCACTATTTCCGTTTCATCTACCTTCACAACTTTCTTTAGTTCCTCCTCACCGACTTTCCGCTTGATGCAGCCTCGTTGCTATTGCGCTTAAAATTTCGAAGGATAAATAACCCTGTATAAATTTGAGAGAAGGATAAAAGTCCAAATAATTATCACCCATCGGCATATTAAAATACATTCTGCGTCATTTAGCTCAAATCACTAAACGACAATGATCATTCGTATATATTTGGCTAAAGTCCAGAAGTCCACAAACTTTTCCTCTCCTAAATTATCTCCAAATTTCGCCTTTTAAATCCTGAGTGAAAAAAAGACGGCTAATCAATAATTATTAATTAATTGATCAATATCCCCCCTCCTTAGTCAAACTGATATACAAAAGGCCTTATTTTAGTTTTCTGCGCGCGCATCCGATGTGTGTTGCCGAACGGGTGAAAAATGATCCTGGGAAAAAGACAGAATGAGGAGTAAAAATGGGTTTGAAACTCACCCGAAATGTATTTCACTCGTTCTTGGTTGCTAAAATCCGTAAGAAGGAGGTTGATTCAGCAAATATGGTCGATTAATACACATCAGGATAAAGATAGACACACAGATCACGATAAAAAAAGACAGAAGAATCCATCTTCCTGAGTTGTCATGGATTATTTGAAATAAATGGGAAAAGAAAGACGGAACATGAATCTTACATAGAAGGGTGGAGGGTAAATGGTTTAGATGCAATGAAACTGATTACATTGCTTGGAATCAAAGGAGATTTAAAAGAAAGGAAAAAGGAATGGTTGTTTATTCTCTTTCCTATCAACTTTATCAAATGATTTTATCTATAGTGAGAAAGAGTTATCTCATTCATCCTTCTATTCTTACATCCCTGCTTCTCTATCACTATCTTCTATCTCTCTCTTTCACTCCCTATAGCTGCTCTAAATATATTTTTAAATAGTCCCTTTGTTTACACCGGTGAAATTTCCGATCACAAAACGTATAATTTCATTATTAGAAATTTTAATAGAATTTACAGCTTCATAATTGAAGTCGTTTATTCGAACAAAGAAATAAAATTGAGAGCGAATTTTCGGCTTGACTCGGAGGCTCTGCCAATTTTATATTCTATCCTCTCGATCTTTTAAAGAGACTCGGTGAACGTGGACAAACTGACATTATTCTCATTTATATAACTTGGCTACTTTAAATACCTCATTAATCTGCTATGTATCCATTAAAGGGGTTGTGTAAAGGAGATTCTGTCTCTATATTTTTTAAATGAAAAGGTCGCTAGAATATTTTCATAATCAGCTTAATTATATATATATATATATATATATATATATATATATATATATATATATATATATATATATATATATATATATATATATATATATATGAGAAACTCACAAAGTAGCGCGTAAGTAGAGCAATAAATACAAAAAATAGCACAGGAAAATGAAAGGTGGATTCCGAGTACTTTATATATATATATATATATATATATATATATATATATATATATATATATATATATATATATATATATAATAAAAATTAAGTATGTCTGTGTGTGTGTTGTGTGTCTGTCCATTTATATAATGAAAGGTTAGAGAATCTGCCTAAAAATTAAAAGTGTATTCTTATGTAAAGTCTTCCGAGGAAGACAATGGAAGTAGTCTTGAGCTACGAGAATTTTTCCAAACTTACCCTGTCTATTCGACCGAGCTCTTTAGTGATCAACTGTCAGCACGCTTTGCCTAAAACATTTTAACACTGAGAAGTGGCAAAGTACCTCTTGATGCTGATGGTGGAATTAGAAATGTCTCTTATCTGCATAGTTATTAATACTATTGATAATATCAAGGCAAAGGTATTACCCAAACTTCAGCAAAATTCTAAAAAATATAATGTTGTGTGAAAGAGCTATATTGGCCCCGAACAGCAACATCCTCTGCAAAATCTATAAACATCTACTGTTTGCCATCTCAGGAAGTCAACAAATTTACAAGTCAGTTGAAACAATTTCGCATCATGCTTGAATAGTCAATTATTCCACAGAGTTCCTAAAGTCTCTGAACCTCCTTACATACCCCTTTATAAAATTTGGACTGAAGGTAGTAACTCTAAATAATGTTGCGCAATTCGGATACCCCAAAACTATGTAATGGCATTCGGCTGGTGGTAAAGAATTTGATGCCACATGTCATAGAGGCAACTATTCTTACTGAAAGTGAAAAAGGATAGGATCTCTTGATTCACAAAATCCCCCTAAATCCATTAGGATCAGAATTGCCATTTACATTCAGAAGACAAATTTCCAAATCCATGAAACTTTTGCAATGCGAATTAAAAATAAATCTTAAGGTGAGACTCAATTAGTGGCATAGTTACAATTAGAAAAACCCTGTTTTTTATGGTCAACTCTATGTTGATTGCTCTAGAGTTAGAAGCAAAAGTAATCTGTTCCTATATACACTACAAGAAAAAAATAAGAATATTGTGTACCAAGAAGTTCTGTAACGTTGCTGAACAAGATTAAGTTTAGTTCATAGAGTGAGAATATTGTTTGTGAAGAATGAAAAAAGAAAAGATAAAATCGCTCTTAGTCTCTATCCGAACGCTCATTTTACCCGGGCAACGACGGATATTACTGCTTTTTTCAACCAGGTCAACCAATCAACAACAGGTATTTCTGCTAGTATATATATTCATATAATACAGCCTTGGTCAAAATTGTGGGGCAGGTAGGAAAAAATAGATCATACGAATGAAACTTATTCACATAATAAATGAAAACAGTATATTAAACAGTCGAGTATATCCAATCTATAATTAGTATTTTATATGTTTGCCTTTTGCTTTTATAACCGATTTAATGCGTTTTTAATATTGTGCATAGTTATTCAATAACCTCAAGTTATACCTTGAACCATTCCCCTGGTATGCTTAAGTTAGGCTTGAACTTAGTCATTTTTCTTGCACACCTATCACATCTGGTATGATCCAATTCCTTCTCTGTCAGCACTCTATTAAACACTCATTCACATAATTACTCCACTTTTTACGCGGTATTCCAACCATTCTCACACCCTAACACTCACTCCCGTATCTTCTATTTACTCAAGACTTTTCCCATCCATTCTTCTTTCATGACATTAACACCTCAGATGACTTTGTTACAATCTACCCCACCACACGTTCCAACACCACAATCCCTCTTGCCTTTTCATGACCAGTCTCCCTCTCAAATTCATCATTTGTACAGCTCTCACTCTTGATATTTCCTTCTCTTTACATAACATGCCCTTACTCCCATACAATAACGTTGGCTGATAGAGCATAGAGGTGCGGGAGGGGAGGGTAGTAGTTTTATTAGTGTCGATGCGCGGCAAACTCACTATGTAGGAAAGCGGTCATTGTGAGGATGGTGATGCCACTACATTGAATGTTGAGATTACCACTGCTGTTTCCACATCGAGTGTACGTCGGGTAACCGAATGAACTAGGGTAATCTAGGAGGCAAAATCGTCTTGTGCTCGGATATACGAGCTTCTGGAGAGTTGTTGGGAACACCTACAAGCTAAGCATTTCAATTCTCTATGTGGCCACTACCTTTAAACCTTTTTCTATCAACGAATCACCTCGGGGTTCAATTTAGCCCGCCCTCTTTTTTCACAATCATTTTCCTCCTAGGAATTTTTTTTCCTTGTAATATGACTCACCCAATGTCATTTCCCCCCATCCTCATCGAATCATCTTCTACCATGCACGAAACAAAATTATTTTTATATATACAGCATTATGCTACAGCTATTGTTTATGTGATTTTATATTACTTCTATAAAACTTTCCAAATGGCCGGATAGAGCGAGATATGTGCAGAGAGGAAAAGAGAAAATTTGTATAATTCAAATTGAATAGATCGCTTAGGCTGCTGTTATCCGTCCTTCCTTTGTAACCGATTAGTTAATTATTTTAATTCAAAATTGTGTGTTCCTAATCTCGCCTGCTACATTTATTCTTAAATGTGACCTTGCATTTAGGATTAATGAGACTAGTTATAGTAATTATTATCCTACTATAAAAAATACTATACAAGTGCGAGTAACTAAAAGCCAGGGGTCACTTTAACATGTTGCTTATCGAAACATAAATTGAACATGCTCCCCATTTTACATCAGTGTCAAACATATAACTTGTAACCTAACCTAGGGTAAGTCATGTTATTGTGACATTTCTAACAATATCCGTCGTTAGCAGATGGCTCCTTAACAAACTAATTATCATATCGCTTCTGATCAAGAAGTGCTTGACCCCGTATTGGCTCAATGACGAACATACCCAAACAAGTAGCTGGAAATGAAGAAGACACAAAACCGAGAGTTTAAATATTTATATAGATTACCCTAGACAAGTCCGTTGTAAAAGAAGAAAAGACACTTAAAATCCTATTTCTTTTACCTTTGGGTAATCTAAAAGCGAATATAATTTACACAAGACATATGGGTATATGCTTGGAGGAACGAATTTAAAAAGAAAACCACATTACTATAAATAAAACGGATAGATGAAAATCGCCAGGCGACCTCCCAAAGAAAAATAAATTGGTTGTGCAAACAAAGAGGTCTTTGGGAAAAACGTTAAGATTTCTTTATTGGACTGAAAATAGACGTTATTTATGGGAATCATTTTTTTCCCATTCCAAATTGTTAATACTCGGAGATTTGATTTATTAAAGGAAAAAAAAGAGTGGCGTCCAGCAAAGAAAAATAATTGGATTTTTGGCAAAGAACATAAAATACGAAAGAGAATAGAGATACAAAATCGTCTAAAAAATATGAATTTGATCTCACTTAATGTTTTTAATAAATGAAACTTTCCTCCAATGCCTCTTACAGAATATTTTGAATACTTGCCCTTTTACATCAGTAAACCCTTTTCACTGCATTAGTAAGACTAATTACACCGGTCTACAACCAAAATACTTCCGAGAACAGAATAGTAATTTACAACTAATTTTAGGTCGCTGATAATGAATATCATGTTTAAAATTGTTTGTTAGCTCTTCTTTTGAAGAAACACCTACGTGTCACAACAGGTTCCAACAGACTTGCGGCAGTGTGTTTCTTATCACACTCCCAGTCTCCCTGTCCTTCAGTATTGTTCCAGTAGTCATAGAAGGTGGTTGTGCTGCGAAAGATTACATTTTGAGGTTAAAGATAGGTGATTTTCCTAGTCAAACACTTTGTAAACTTATAGAAATTATTCTTTGAGCAAGCTATTGATATGCATGTGAGGCATTTTATATTAATTTTATTTTCCTACTGAATAATATAAATACTTCTGCTAAGCTGTCATGCTCTATATTATAATGATAGATTTATGAATAAATTTTCTTTTTATCTTCTAATTGTTTATTGTTTTCTTCCTTCATATGCCTCGTACTTGTGTGAATAAGGCAGACAAAATCTGCTACATTTGTGGCGTTGTGACCTTTGCATCACAGAAGCGCCGTATAACTGCTATGGTTAGAAAGGCATATCAGCTATAATTTGGATGCAAGATTGTTGACCAGGATAAGAACTGGGCTCCTCATATATGCTGCAACATTTGTGCTACTAACCTTCGCCAATGTTTGAAGAGGAAGAGGAAAGGAATGCCTTTTGCTGTACCAATGATGTGGCGGGAACCAAGAGACCATACCAACAATTGTTATTTCTGCATGGTATTCCCCCAGTTCCACATGGAGAAGGTCTACCTGTTCCTGATGCACCAACTTCGGTATCCTTCGACTCAGATGAGGAAAGTGGTGAGGATTAAGCAGAGAAGTATGACAGTGCTATATAACAGAGTGACCCAAATTTTGATGAAGCACAGTCATCTAGGCCACATATCATAACATAAGGGCAACTCCCTGATTTTGTCAGAGATCTGCAACTACCCAAGAATAAAGCAGAGCTTCTAGGCTGTCGTCTTCAACAGTGGAATCTCCTAGCAGCTGAGGTAAAAAATTTAAAATTTCGTGATCGTCAGCAGCAGTTCAACGGTTTCTTCGTAATGGAAGGGGATTTAGTGGCCTGGAACAATATTAATGGTCTAAAGAAAGCACTGGACATCGAATACGAACCCAGAGACTGGAGGTTATCATGGATTCATCTAAAACGAGTCTGAAATATGTCTTCACTCAAAGTAAAAAGGGCGAAGATAAGGGTCCGAAAAGGTAAATTTAGTGTCCCAATTATCTTACCCTATTAATAGTAATTGAGATCGCAATTTACCCTTTTCCGATATGGGTCAATTAGACTACATTGTGAAAGAATAGAGCCTTGAGGTCCACCTCAGACCCACAGAAATACACGTGGCCTTAAACTCAAAACAAAGAGCGGTAGGAGCAAGGTTGAACGAGGCAGGAATCGGGTTAACGCAGCTTTATTGTGCACATCTGTGTTTACTCAAGGAGATCTATCCCCCGCGCTTAAGGCGATTTGATCTCTCAACCCCCTACCCTAGAAGCGAGAAAGAACTCGGGAGAATACTCTATAAGCCTCCATATTTCAAATTCCTCGGCTGGAAGCCGGCTATTCCCCGAGCTCCATGTTTGTATAAGGAGAGCGCAGCTTAGCCTAAGGCTATTTGTCTGCCTCGTCAATTCCTATTTAACCCAAGGTTTGGCTGGATCGAGTTAGTTCCCGCTCACCTTACACATGAAGACACGCCACGATTCCGATTTGACCCTCCCTTGGTTTATTCAAGCACCGAAGGCTAGAACTATCTTCCTGTTAGACTCTGCCCCAGAGGATTGGCAAGCTCTATGCAACGGCCGTTCTTTCGTGGATTCGTGCAAGTCTCCCTGAACAAGAACCCTGAGGTAAAAACTATAATTTTGCAATTCTCGCCTCCCGAATTGCCTTTACCCTTCGTCGCTTCAAGATTCAGCATAACAAGCCGCCGTCGCCCGCAGATCTTATTATAATCCCGTCTTTCCATATAAATAATCTTTGTTTGTATTTCGGCTTAACATGGCCCTTTTAAAGACTCCGTTCCTAGTGAGGTCATTAATCCGCTATAATCCCTTTGACTTGTCCCTTCGACCGACACCGAGTGATATTTTTCATCTGACTAAATATTTTCATTTAAACCCACTTTTTTAGATATTTAATATTTCATTTTTATTTTATTAAATATTATTTTTTGTCGTCCTCTTCAAATAACCCGAACTGCACTCAGCCGTAGCTCAGTATTTAAGGCCAATCTTCACTCCCTTACTTTGATAGTTAAAACCACGTGCTGGTGAACGGTTTCTCACCCTTCTCATTAATCCTCCCGCCAAATGGTAGGCCAAGCCCATTAGTGTATTTGTATATATATATATATATTTATATATATATATATATATATATATATATATATATATATATATATATATATATATATATATATATATATATATATATATAAGAAAAAGAACTCAATGGAGAGTTATGGTATATGATATTGAAACCACTGTATAGGAACCAAAGGTTTAATTTAGGAGACTAGTTTCAGTATGTAGTTTATCATACCCACTTCAGTCGTATACTGAGAATGCAATTGCTACAAAAGTCTATAAATAGCGTACAGATCAGAAAACCGAAAAGAAAAAACACAAAGAAAAACAAAATGGGGAAAAAAGGTCATTAATCAGGGGTGTAAGGCTAAGATCGTTGACTAAGCTGTTTACGATGAGGTTACGAGCTGTTTCTTTGTGTTTCTTTGTGGTTTTTATTTGTTTTTTCTGATCTGTACGCTATTTATAGACTTTTGTAGCAATTGCATTCTCAGTAAACGAATGAAGAGGGTATGATAAACTACATACTGAAACTAGTCTCGTAAATTAAACTTTTGGATCCTATACAGTGATTTCACTATCATATATATATATATATATATATATATATATATATATATATATATATATATATATATTAAAAGCTGGTGTCAGGTTCAGCAGGGTTTTTAAAAGGTCTTTTAAAAAGTTCCTTCTATTTCGTTGTATTTTCTTAAGGCTGAGTATCGTTCAAGTTATTTAAGGATTGGCGGAAAAACCCTTCCATATTTATTTCTGTGCGTGTGTCTATCTGGACCGTGAACTGTTCTCAGGTAAAATTGTTGGAGACTGAGCTTCTCCTTTGGTCATTTTAATCCCTAAGCGGTTTCTTAGCATTCTTAGTCCTTCTTAACCCATGAAGGCTCAATTTGGATTTGTGTGCATTTTTGGTATTATGGGATTTATTCCGCAAAGCAAGTCTCCCGCATCTAATTAGGGCATATTCTTTTCTTGTACCTATTTCGCGTTCATCCAGGTCTTTAATCCGGTCGCGTGCTTGTGGTCAATTGAACTTTCTTTCTGGAGACCTAAATCCATCATTACGCACAAGATGCCCTCTTTCGAGAAATTTAAATTACAGGTCCCTTGGATTAACGGGGAAAGATCTTATTTCTTACGAGGAGCGGTCAATAGGTTTTGCGAATCGGTAGGGAAAAACAGAGGAAGGGGGATGGCTGTTTGTGGGGCTATTAGGACAAGTTATGACAAGTCAGGACCTGCAGCCACACGCTCCTGCTTCGTCTATTTAAGAAGCAGTAGCTGATCGCAGATCGTCAGTCACAAATTTTTCAACAATGGAGAAGGTTGAACACCGCGCAGTGATCAAATTTTTGACCAAGGAAGGCAAGAATGCAAAAGAGATCCATGAACGCATGGTTGCAGTGTACACCGACACCGCCCCTTCCTATGCAACCATTGCTCGCTGGAATAGGGAGTTCCGCCATGGTCGTGAGTTCCTTGGAGATGACACCCGTCTAGGACGCCCGTCAGAAGTGACCAACGAGGACAATGTGGCCCGTGTGGAGAGGAGGATCCTCGAAAATCGACGGGTGAATGTCGAAGAAATCAAGCGAGAAATTGGAATATCATATGGAAGTGTTATAAACATCACCCATGACAATTTGGCCATGACCAAGGTCTGTGCCCGTTGGGTCCCTAGAAACGTCACGCCCCATGATCGACTTTAAAGTCGTCAAAGTCCAAAAGGACAGTAGCGACTACTTTTTATTCCGACAGCTCAAGGCTGTACTGCGTGGATGCCGGTTTGGGGACGATGAAGATATCCAGCTCGCCGTCCAGGAGTGGATTGAACAGCAGTCGGTAGATTTCTGGTTGTCGGGTATTCGAAGTCTCAGGGACAAGTGGCGCAAGTGCATTGAAGTCGAGGGTAGTTATATTGAAAAATAATAAAACCACTTTTCCTCATATCTCGTTTCCTTATATCCGAATTGCCAAACTTATTGACCGCCCCTCGTATATACAAGAAGAGGAAAGGTATGAGAAAGCCGATAGAAGAGCCTAGGTAGTAGAAGAGAGCAAAGAGCAGAAAGGAGAGAACGAGAATTTCGAGAGAGTGAAGAGCAAGAGAAAGTCCGACATTACGAACTGGAACTAAATCGCAACCGGATTGAGAATCTCTCCATTAATTCGTGTAGGGAAGCGCCCCCCCCCTCCTCCCAGTCCGCGTCAGTCATGCTTCCCATGTTCAAGGAAGGTGAGGACTTCGTATCTTACCTCATCTACTTCGAGATGATCTTCGAAGTGAATCAGTGGGAAATCGAGGCAGACATTTTCATTTCCCTTCCGTCGGAAGCCACGATTGACTATTCAAGCTTCAAATCTGAGCTTGTGTTGGTATGCAACATGACCCCCTACTCTTACTGTTTTAAATTTGGTCATGCCCGAATTCAACCAAAGTCAGACCTTCATTCAATTTGGTTACACCCTCCAGCGAAATTTTAATTTTTGGTCGGACGCTTCCAAGATCGCTCATGATTATGAGTCTTTAGTCGATTTTGTTCTGAAGGACCAGCTATTGCCTTCGCTGTCTCCAGAAGACCGTTCATTCGTGAAGGACCGTACATAGATGCTACACCTTCAAATAATGTATTGAAGAGGCGGATGTCTACGCGCCAAGCCATAATTTATACCTGAAGGACAATAAGAAGTCTCCCCTTTAATCCCCCCAAGTTCAAAAGAAGCAATACACGGTTACCTCCTCGTAATTTCCGTAAGTTTGTCAAGGTATCGGGCCCCTTTAGACCCAGAAATTTTTCTCTATCGTGAGCCTGGGATCTTGGTTTTCTCATAACCAATCGCCCTGCGTCGTCCTTCCCCAGGAGACTCTTAGTTTGTTTTACGTGCGGAGTAGAAGTACGCGTACATACGAACTGCCCCCCAGAACTCCTAGCTCCGGAGTAACCCGTTCGCCAAGTTCACCAAGTGAGCGCCGCTCTCGCTTTCCCGGGCATCATTTCAATTTCCCTTTTGACAAAAGCTCGCAAGGAGGTTTAAAATTCGAAAATGGAGCCGTGAATGGCTGCCGAGTCTCCATTCTCGTTCGTGATATAGGGTAGATAGGTATAGTGGTCTTCATGAACTACTTCCCTCAGTGGCCCCTGACTGAAAAAGTTTGCGACACTCCATGACTACCTGGGATGCGTGAACCGCTTCCCCATTGTGAAATGCCACCTGGAATGCCAGTATTTCACCGGCTGGGCTGAAGTGGCTTCAGCCCATACTAAATTTTGTTCGGTTTTGTTGGACAGTGTCCCCGAGTGTCCTTCAGCCCTGTGGGTAAGCCAGTTGTTACGCGAGCCCAGGCACCGAAGAATTTGCTTGAGACCACAAGGAGTACGAGACCCTCCTTCCTCTGTGGGAAAAAGCTCGGACGCACGAGAAAGATTCAGTCTGCGGGCACAAAACGGTCTCTTACCTCGTGAAAAAAGGCCTTTTGTATCGTGCTTGCTCGGGTGACAATAACCCCGGGGCTCATCTGCTGTGTGTCCCACGCTCACACCTTCCGTTCGTCCTGAAAATTGCTCATGATAGTGTGTTTTCTGGCCACTTTAGTCATAACAAGACTGCGCAGAGGATTTATTGGTATTTCTTTTGGTCGGGTGCTAACGTTGACATTTCGGATTACTGCCAATCCTGTGATATTTCCGAGAAAACTACGGCAAAAGGGCGTATCAAGCCAGCCCCCTTCCCTTCAGAAGGGATCAATCATTTTCGAGCCCTTCTCCTGCGTGGGCATTAACCTCATTAGCACCATTTACACATCCCCCCTTTCCAGCGAAGGACATAGTTATGTCCTCACCCTCGTGGACTTTTCTACTCACTTCCCTAAAGCAGTGCCCTTGAAGCGATTTGAGAGCGTCATCTGTGCCGAGCCCTCATATCCATTTTCTCTAGGGTAGGCAAACCAAAGGAGTTATTGTCCCAATCGAGGTAGACAATTTTCTTCAGAGTTAATGTATTGTATTGGGAAGCTTTTGATGTTAAAACCCCCTTTTACCACCTAGTTTCACCTCTCTGTAAATGGATCTTGCGGAAAATTAAAAGGGACCATGAGATCTATCTTAAAAAAGTTATGCGCTGAGCAACCCCGGGAGTGGCATCACTATTTGCCGGTGATACGATTTGCCTACAGAGAGATTCCCCACCGTACACTGGGATTTGCCCTCTTCGAATTACTCTACGTGTGTGAAGTGCGCCGGCCCTTTAGCATTCTCAACGAATTATTTTCTTATCTTCAGCTCGATAAGGAAATTCAGTCTTCTTACGCATATTTACTGAATCTTCGAAGAAGACTAGAAAGTGTGCCGAAATTGCCTATCAGAATGGAACTCTTAATTTAGAAAAATGCAGGACATACGAGTACTTCGATGCCAAATCGAAGGAGAGAAGGCTCAAGCCTGGTTAAGAAGTTTTGTTGTTGCTACCCACCGAGAGCAACAAGCTTCTTAGCCAGTGGAAGGGCCCTTTCCCCGTTCTCGAGACTCGACGACCTGTGGACTACCTCATCAAAATACCCACAGGAGAGAAAACTTCTTCATGTAAATATGTTGAAAAGTCATCACCCCTGCGCGTGAATAACCAACCTAGTTATCCTCGATGAAGAATCAGCTATGGAGTGTGATTACTGCATGGATTGACTGAATGTGATACAGGTTGTGTGCGGAGAGCAGGATAAGGATTATCCTCTCCCTAGCTTGCTCCGCGTACTGGAATTACCATCCACTGGCCTAGACAGTGACGCACGGCTGACTCCTGAACAAAGTAGTCGGCTGCAGCAGCTGTTAAATTGGTTTGGAGACGTAATCTGAGAAATCCACGCTTGTGCCACACAGTTTGAGTACGACATTACGCTTACGACTCAATAACCCATCCGTTCGAAGCCGTATCCCCTCCCTATTCACCTAAGGCAATCATTTAAATTGCGAGTTTGGAAACTTGCTTAAGCTTAACATCATCGAGCCCTCTAATTCAAGTTATTGCTCCACTATAGTAATGGTACGGAAGTCTGATAGTACGTACCGTATGTGCGTCGATTTTCGCAAGTGTAATTCTGTGATTGTCTTTGATGTTGAACCAATTCCCGTAATTAACCAAAACTTCCACCTTTTCGAAGAAGCGAAATTTCATTACCGAGTTAGATCTTTGAAAGGCATATTATCAGATCCCCCTCAGAAAAAGCGTAAAAAATATACAGCGTTTCCAACCAATAAAGGCCTAATGCAGTTCCGTCGGCTTCCCTTTGCCTTAGTAACGGCCTGCAGTAATTATAATAGAATGATGCTCAGAATCCTGACGAGTTGTCAAATGTTAGTTTCTATTTTAACAACATATACGTTGCCGCCTGTGATTGAAACTAGCACTTGGTCTCCCTTGAAGCACTCTTGAGTAGACTACTCGAGCATGGCCTCATAATTGGCACCAGAAAGTACCACTTCGCCTATGATACAATTAAATATCATGGTTTCAATGGCGGGAATAACCAACTTGGCCACAAAAGTAGAAGGTCAGGGCTATAGTCGACATGCCTCTCCTGTGTAATAAAAAACAGCTTAGATCCTTCATTGGGTTCGTACCCAATTTCGCGTCCCTTGCCGCTCCCTATGTGAGCTCCTCGGGAAGAAGTCTCCGAATCGCATCGTTTGAAATCCAAAGGCCACTTTCCATTTCCACCAGTTAAAGGCCAAATTGGCATTCGCCTCCATCCTTAGGTTGCCCAACCACAGTAAGCCGTTCGGAATCCGGGCGGATGTGAGTAATGAGGGCATGGATTGCATGCTCTTGCAGTATGGAGACGATGGAGAAACCTACCTGGTTTCAACATAGAACGGGAAGCCCCCGCCATAGTATGGGGTGTTCATAAGTTTAAAATGTATCTGGTAGGGAAGGAGTTCGTAATCGAGACGGACCACTGCACTCTGTCGTTTTTCCGTAATGTCAAGAATAATAACGGACGCATCATGCGCTGGAGCTTACTCCTACTGAAATACCAGATAAAAATATTGTACATTAAGGGAACCTATAATCAAATATTAACTGTGAATGTCAGCTCCTTTTTTTTTATTTCTCTCCTTGTAAATGTAGCGATTTAAATAAATTGCCTTCTTTTTTTGTATACATATACTCATGTCAGTTGGTTATAGCTGTGTGCACCTGTTCGACTCAGGTCAAGATTGACATTTAAATTGTACCCCTTTGACGGTCCACGTGGAAAGCGCACTTTTTTCCAGTCCATTATCCTCCTTTGATGCCCCTTCCAAGGTAGAAAATCACCATCTTCCGGAAGGAAGGAGATGTAGAGGAATAGAGCCTTGAGGTCCACTTCGGACCATCAGAAATACACGTGCCCTTAAACTCGAAACAAAGAGTGTGAAGGTCAAGGTTGAACAAGGCAGGAATCGGGTCAACGCGGCTTTATTGAGCACATCCGTGTTTACTCGAGGTGGTCTATTCCCCGTGCTTAAGGCGATTTTATCTCTCAACCCCCTACGCTCGAGGTGAGAAAGAACTCGGGAGAATATTCTATAGGCTTCTTTATCTCGAATTCCTGGGCTGGAAGCCGGCTATTACCCGAACTCCATTTTTATCTAAGCAAAGCGCGCCGTGGCTTGAGGCTATTTCTCTGCTTCATCAACCCCTATTAACCCAAGGTTTGGCTGGATCGAGTTTGTACCCGCTTTCCCTACACAAGAAGACACGTCACGATTCTCAATTTGGCTCCCCCTTGGTTTATTCGAGCGAATCCAGGATTTCCCTTTAAATTGTGCCCCTTTGACCGTCCGGGGGGAAATCGCCCTTTTTTTCCAGTCCATCATTCTCCGTGGATGCCCCCCACCCCAAACGTAGAAAAGCGCCATATTCCAGAAAGGAGGAGATTTGGCAGAATAGAGCCTAGAGGTTCACCTCGAATCCACAGAAATACACGTGGCCTTAAACTCTAAACAAAGAGCGGTAGAAACAAGGGTGAACGAGGCAGGAATCGGGTTAACGCAGCTTTATTGAGATCTATCCCCCGCGATTAAGGCGATTTGATCTCTCAACCCCCTACCCTAGAAGCGAGAAAGAACTCGGGAGAATACTCTATAAGCCTCCATATTTCAAATTCCTCGGCTGGAAGCCGGTTATTCTTCGAGCTCCATGTTTGTATAAGGAGAGCGCAGCTTAGCCTAAGGCTATTTGTCTGCCTCGTCAATTCCTATTTAACCCAAGGTTTGGCTGGATCGAGTTAGTTCCCGCTCACCTTACACATGAAGACACGCCACGATTCCGATTTGACCCTCCCTTGGTTTATTCAAGCACCGAAGGCTAGAACTATCTTCCCGTTAGACTCTGCCCCAGAGGATTGGCAAGCTCTATGCAACGGCCGTTCTTTCGTGGATTCGCGCAAGACTCCCTGAACAAAAACCCTGAGGTAAAAACTTTAATTTTGCAATTCTCGCCTCCCGAATTGCCTTTCTTCGTCGCTTAAAGCTTCAGCATTGGAAGGCACGGTCGCCCGGGGATCTTATTATAATCCCATTTCCCATATATATAATTTTTGTTTGTATTTCAGCTTAACGTTGCCCCTTTAAAGACTCCGTTCCGAGTAAGGTCTTTAAGCCGTTATAATCCCATTGACTGATCCCTTCGACCGACACCGAGTGTCATCTTTGATCTGAACAAATATTTTCATTTAAATCCACTTTTGTAGATATTTAATATTTCCTTATCATGTTATCAAATATTATTTTTGTCGTCCTCTTTAAATAACCCGAACTGCACTCAGCCGTAGCTCAGTAATGTACTAGCGTAGTGTACTAACGGCATACTTTTAACTGTGATCAAAGCGGTGCTCGTTGCCTCAGTGTGCCTGGTTCGAATCGCTTCTCTACACAGATTTTTTCGAAAAAAGATAATAAAAATATTACTGCAAGGAAAAGTAATTCCGTTTTCTCTTTCAATGTGGTTTAATGGATTCATATATATATATATATATATATATATATATATATATATATATATATATATATATATATATATCACTTCTCACTAACTCTATAATTTAAGAATGCGATTTTTTTTTAGTATTTGAATAATAACTTCATCTTCGTTTGGTTATGACATATTTTTTTTGTCAAAATTATTTCCAATCATTCTTTTATAGTATCGAAATTTTGTGAATTTTTGAAAACCCAAAGAATTACAAATGGTGAAGTTCAGAAAAAATTTATTTTTTATTTTTAAATATCTTCTTCTATAACTCTATATTTTAGCAAAGTGATATTTTGAAAGGGGGAAATTTAGTTTAAAGTTCATTTTTAATTTTAATAGCGAAGCCATTGCCTGATATATATATATATATATATATATATATATATATATATATATATATATATATATATATATATATATATATATATATATAAAAATTGCTATATCACGACATACATTTGGCCCTTTTTCATAAGGTGAAATTACAGCCCATATTTACCCCTTTCAGTTGCCCTTTCCAATATCGGAAAATTGGACTATATTTTGCCCTTTTTAGTCGCGTGCGTGTCAGGTCGCGAGCGACTATACATCTCACTATGTTGGTCGGTTGGTCCGCGTTCTGCTTTTTTATTGTTTTTTTAATAACATCATAATTATTCGGCCGAGTCTAACGAAATTTGAAACCATTATGTTGTTTTTCATTCTCTTTCAAATGATATAATTACCAAAGTCTTACCAAGGTAATCCCGAGACTTATTTAGTTTTGGCAATAACATCATATTTTTCGGCCGATACTCCGCTAGTCTTGACTAGGATATTATATGCTATAATCTGCTAGGCAAGCTTGGAATAGGCTATGCTATGCTAGTATATTAGAAGCTATGCCATACTATGCTAAGCTATGCTAAGATATAATGTACAGGGGTAAAATATATTATGCTAATTTAGGCTATAATATGCTACGATAGGATAGCATGTAGTATGTTAGGCTAGAAAATAATAAGCTATGCTTGACTAGCGTATGAGAGGATAGTATAGGCTATATCTGTTTAGGATAGTTAATGCTAGCCTAGGTTATGCTATGCTAGTCAAGGGTAAGCTATACTAGCCTAGGCAGGGCATTAAAGCCTATACTAAGCTAGGTTACGCTATGGTATGCTAGGTTAGGTTATGATACAGTAAGCTATGCTACATTATGCCAGTCTTCGCTATACCAGGCTAGGATCAGCGAGGCTTTTCTAGTGAAAGCTAGGCTATGTTAAGCATGCTATGCAACCCTAGGCTAAGATATAGTAATCTAGGCTAGGCTAGCATATTATGATATACTATACTATACTAACTAGGTTAGTTTAGGGTAGAGTAACGTAGGCTAAGATTTTCTATACTAGTCTATGCTGGACTACGCTAGAATATGCTAACTAGGCTAGGCTAGGATAGAATATACTAGGCTAGGCTCCAGTGAACTAGGCTAAGCTAAGATTGGCTATACTAGACTAAGCTAAACTAGTCTAGACTAACTTTTTATATACAATTGTAGGCTGCGCCAAGCTAGGCTAGGTTATACTCTGCTAGGCAGGCTAGATTATACTTTAATAATCTTGGCTAGGCTAGGATACACTTTGTTAAGCTGAGGTATACTATATACGGCTAGTTTATTCTAATATATACTATGTTAGGCTAAATATGCAAGTCTATACTAGGCTAGGCTAAGGTATACTATGGTACTCTAGGGTATACTATGTCATTCTAGGCCATTCTATGCTATGATATACTAGGCTGGGCTATACAAGGGTATGCTATTCTATGACAGGCTATGCTGGACTTTATTACGCTGTACTAGGCTAGATTATCGTGTCCTATGCTAAGCTAGCATAGGCTAGGGTAGGCTAGAATATAGTTGGGTGTGCTATGCCAAGATATACCATGCTAGAATATGATAAGATATAATATGCTAAACTAGACTATACTATGCTAGACTAGTTTATACTATGCTAGGCTAGGTTGTACTATGCTAAACTAGATTAGGATAATTTAGGCTATGGTAGTTAGGCTATACCGTACTAGGATTTACAAGGCTAGGCAATACTATGTTAAACTATTCTAAACTATACTAAGTTATGCTAGGCTATCTATACTATTCTAGGCTATACTATGATAAGCTATACTCTGCTATACTATGGTAAGCTTTACTATCCTGTATATGCTAGGCTGTAGAAGGCTATATTAGGATAGATTTTGTTGGGCTAGGCTTTACTATTGTTTCTAGTTTTAAGATAGGCCATACCATACATTCTCTGCAAGGCTAGATTAGCCTAGGCTAAGTCATACCATCTCAGGCTAACCTATACTATGTAAGGCTAGACTATACCATGCTAGCTAGGCTAGAGTATGGTATGGTAAGTTCTACTATTATAGGGAATAATATGCTAGACTTGGTTATACTAAGATAGGTTAGGTTAGACTAGGCTGGCCGATGCTAAGCTAGGCCATACTATGGTAGGCTATGCTATGACATAATCTACTCTGTTATACTATTCTATGATATACTATGCTAGGCTAGGCTAGGCTAGGCAGGATTTACTATGTTATGCAATCTAGGCTAGTCTATACTATGCTAGGCTTTATTATGCTAGTTGAGGTAACTACTATGGTAGGCTCTTCTACTGTGAGCTAGGTTTTGCCAGGCTACTATTCGAGACTATACTAGGCTAGACTACAAATATGCTATGCTATACTATGCTAGGAGATACTATACTATATTATACTTTACTATACTATGTTTTCTATGCTGTGCTATAATATACTATGCTCTAATATGATAAGCACCACTATACAATAATATGCTATGTTATACTATGCTATAATTTGCTATGCTATACTATTCTAGACTATGCAATTAGGGTGTGGCCATTTTTTCGCCTTTCCAATTCCATAAGTGAGGTGTAACAAAAAGTTAAGGCCCGCCATTTTAATTCAAAAAATATATATTTTAATATAATTTAGTTCTACTTTTTTTAAAACTTTTAGAAAGTTGTGACTTTTTAGTCGCGCGCGACTCTACATCTCACTATGTCAGTCGGTCCACGTTTTGCTTATTCGTTTTAATAACATTGTAACTATTCAGCCAATTCTAACGAAATTTGAAACCATTATGTTGTTTTAAATTCTCTTTCTAATGGTACAATTGACAAAGTCCTATAAAGGTTATTCCAGGAATTATGTTGTTTTGGCAATAACATCATAACTATTTTGACTATTCTAACGAAATTTGAACTCATTATGTTGTTTTTTCATTCTCTTTGGAATGGTATAATTGCTAAGTTCCTCCTAAGGTTCGCCCGGGAATTAGCTTTTTAGGGCAATAACCTCATAACTATTCGGTTGATTCTTACGAAATTTGAAACCTTTAAGGTGTTTACATTCTCTTTCGAATGATAGAATTGCCAATGTCTTCACAAGGTTCTTTCTGGAATTATTTAAAGTTTTCAAAGTAGTAATGACATAAATCAGAATAAGTGAGGGCACGCCCATATTTAGCCCTTTCATTTACCTTTTGTAGGTCATTTGGTTGACCCAGCATAGAGGTAATTTAGCAAGCTAATATACCATTGTCAAGTAAAAAGAAACAATCAATATATACCAATTTTCTACCAGATTTATTACAAATATTCAGAATGACTAAATACAAAGAAAAGTCTAATCATTTGTATCAAGAAAAATACAATGTTATGGAAAAAAATCAAACAATAAAATCTAAAAAACATTCTAAAACTAAGAATACAAGTAAATTCTTGATTGTCATCTAGAAAATATTAATTATTACATAAAATCTTCAATTAAATAAAAAAAAATAGGTAAAGTAAAGCAGTAGTTCATACCATACAAAACTTTATTGCAAATAATTACATTGCTGTAGTCCAGCACAAATTCCTAATCTAACCAAACCTAGTTTAGCCTAACCTAGGCTAACCTAACCTAACTTAGGCAATCCCAAGCTTTTTGGCCCATGATGCTATGAAGCTTGGAATTTTTGAGCCTAGGTTGAAAAGATATTTTTCAAAAAATACCATCGTTTTGTTAAGTTCCTTTGGCTATTCAATTCCAAATACTGAATATGAATGGATGTGAGCTTCAAAACTGCGGTGAATTTTATCGTTTTTCTTATGAAAATTTGCTCCCAATTAATATATAGTTGAAACTCTCCCTCATCCATAACCAACACTGGAGCAGGTGCCCTGATATTCTGGGATAGTTGAATATGGTCCATATATATATATATAGATATATATATATATATATATATATATATATATATATATATATATATATATATATATATATATATATATCATTGTAACTCACTAATAAAAAATATCTAGAACCCTGATTTAAGGGTGAACTGTAAAATCCTATTTAGAGAAACATTTATCTTTTCCTAAAGGGTAAATCGTGGAACAAGGGTAAACCATCAACATAAATACACTTTTGTTTCATAGGTTATCCTATGCTTTTCTAATTTGCCTTTATCTTACCCCGCATTTTTAAAATCAAGTACTACTGCTTTTTGTGTGAATGGAAGAGCCGTGCAAGAGGTTCCCATTATATCAGGAGAGACTGGCCATCTCGTCAATCATTAAAGCATAGGATGAAAAATGTTCAACATCCACATCTCACTGAACCAAGCAAAATTTTGCTACCACCACTATACATAAAACTGGGACTCAGGAAAAACTTTGTAAAAGCTATAGACAAATTTAGAAGTCTAAATACCGCGTACATAGGTGTACGCAGAAACACTCCGACACAAAGCTGCCCGCCCTCTCGTATCCCTAAAATGGACCTCTCGCCTCGAATTCTCCGTCGCCTTTTTTTCCACCGCCGTAAACTCCGAGATGGCTCGAAGGCGTGAAAGAAATACCGTCGACCAAAAGATGAAAAAAAGGCTTTCGCGCGACGATACGGATTTTACTAGAGTTCGATTCTCTCTCTCTCGATTCTGCTCGAGAGGGAAATAAAAGGAAGACTTCTCCCTCTAATCAGGCAGAAGCTCTTGGACCTACGTCGAGTTTGTGTGAAACTCGATCCACATAGGAAATCGTTCGCCCGCTGCAAGGAAGGAACTTCTCGGGGAATTGGTTGTTGCCGTCACGGTACTTGTAGGCACCAAACTTCTCGCAGCCCCCCTCCCCTTCAGAATCTAAGGTTACACAGGACCTCCCTCTGCGAAAACCCTAGACATAGCTACTCGTAGGTAATCGGTTTTGGTTTTCCACTCCAGGAGCCGAATAATCGGACAGGTACTTCAAGGAAGAAGTCCAATTTGAGTCACCGTTTGGCTCACCTTCGTGGTCCGGCATAGGATCAGCATATCACCGGTCTAGGATTACCCTGTCATTCGGTAACCTCGGACGGCCGGACTAGGTGCGATCATCGTCACCAGAAGAAGATCTTCACTGCCCCCCTTCAAAAATACTTACGAACTCAAAGGTATCGTTAATTGAATTATCTCCTCCCGTAACTTCACTAGTTTATTTGTGAACTAGAATTCTCATCCCGAGCCCATACCCTCGAATATTAGAAGTGCTTACTTAATTCAGTGTTTAACTCAATAATAATAATCCCTTCATTCTGTCTGGTGTCATTAAGACGCGAGCACCCTAGTGAGCAATTTGCAAGTAATCCCCACGACATTTTGTAGACTTATTTATTCAGTGCAAGATTAATCCGTTTATATTTATATACTCTGTGCTTATTTCAAATTCATGTACATTAAAGATTATTTTTGTATGTGTGTTTAACTAATTTGGACGATCCTTTGGCAATTATTAAGCAATCCACTCGGCTTAAATCTCAATATTCCACCGACCCACACATGGTTGGCTTTTACTGAGCGGGGAACACACTCAGGGGATCATCATCTTAGTTTTGATCAAAAGGGTACGCACCGGGGTTATTCTTATTCACCGGAAGTGGTTAAGGTAGGTGTATTGGATACGCTTCACCTCCGCTTCACCTCGGTGCGGTAATAAAATATATGTCCAGGAAGTGGGACTGGGATTACCCACTCACTAAACCTCGACAACAAATCTGGTCAGGGATTCAAGTATTTAGCATCAAAATTCCCCTCACTGAGCCTAGCTAAGATAAAAGAGGGAGTTTTCATTGGTCTTTAAGGATGGTCACTTTGAATCAGCCCTTCATGGGGAGGAGAAAGCTGCTTAGGAAGTATTCAAGTTAGTGGTAAAGGGATTTCTCGAAAACAGAAGGGATGGAAACTATGAAGAATTGGTGGAAAACCTCATCAAGGCTTACAAGAACATAGAATGTATCATGTCACTTAAAATCCACTTTTTGGGTTCACATTTAGACTTTTTTCCAGAAAACTGTGTGGCAGTTAGTGACGAACATGGTGAAAGGTTTCACCGAGATATTTCAACAATGGATAAGCGGTACCAGGGTAAATGGAGCATAACAATGCTTGCAGACTATCGCTGGACATCGGCAAAAGATTATTCTTCAGCCCACTATAAGCATAAAGCAAAAAGGCAGAGAGTGGATATGTATTAGAGTTTAAGACATAATGAAACATACTGTACGTTATAATAAAATAATCAAATATTACACACCGCGTATCTTTAAACTTATAGCCAATCAGCAATTTCCAAGGTGATATTTGCATTCAGTGCATGAAAATAGCTAAGAATTAACTAATCTCATTTAGGAAGAACAGATTTTTAAAAAATTGTTGACCAGTGTAATTTCCATTTATTGTGAATAACAGGTACATTTGATCGTATAAGACCAAAACATATGCCGTAAAGAGATAGCCCTATTTACAACCATGAGTGAGAGTTAATGCCAAAATACCCACAGAAAATCCATCAATAAAAAAACCCACTTGTAGACAAATCTTATTCACCTTATTTTTATTCAGTTCTTATTCACCTTAAAAGATAATGGTTGGAAGATACATATCGAAATACATCAGGTAACCTTGTAAATATACAAGGATTCAAATGTACAAAAGTAAAATTTGTCTGCGGGGCAATTTTGAAGAGTAGGCCAAGTAAAAAGGCCAGCCAACATAGCCAAACAAACGAAATCTTAAAAAAACTAATGGCAGCTGAGATCCTTTAAGGCAGTTTAATGGCGAGAAAAAACGAAAAGGAAACATTAAGAATGACCCTACTAATTGGAAATAAATAATTCAGATATTAGCATGTCATTGTACTTTCAATCTATGGTCTATGAACTGTTGTGTTGGCAACAAAAAGGAACTCAAGTTTCGATTTTTTTTAACGTATTTTCTTCTAAAGGTAATCTTAGAATGACATTACTAATCCAACTTAGGCAAGTAACGTTGGATATACTGGTTCCTGCAATATTCGTCCCTATTTAATTATTCTCCTTTTAATTAATCTTTTACTCCTTCATAATCTTTTTTATTAAAAGCTATACGTTTCACGTTCTGCAAAGAAATGGCACTTCCAAAGTAAATGTACAGGGTGTTCGGTCTAACTTTGACGATTTTTAATATCTCCTTTTTTCAGAAACAAGGTGACATATTGGCGAACATTCATCGTCATTGTAGAGCATATGGAGTACATTAACATTAGTGTTAATGTGGCTACTCATTCCTATACTAACCACATAACTTCATGGAGCATGTTGTAGTTTTACTTACTAGAGAAGATGCATTCCAGTTTGCTTCAGCAAGGTAGGTCGAATTCCAAATTTTCAGTTGAAGACACAGAATTTAGCTGAAGACTTTGACACATATTCTTTGTTATCAGCGGGTTAGAGGTGCCGCGACTCACTCACGTTCGCTTTTATATCGTTGATCGATTTTCAAATCAGTATTTTTTTTCTTCCTTTGACTTTGTTCTTTCCTCTACATTCTTTCTCAATTGAGCGAACACGCTCGCGTTCGATTACACCAACTTTATTTACAAGACTTGATCATCGACCAGTTTTCGACTAAAAGTATGGTTGATACCCTTCATCGTCACTGTCGTAGAATGACCCTTGGTTTTGATCCCTCTACTCTTTGACACCCTTTTAGTAGCGGTATACTTTAAGGGGCGTGAGTTACTTCTATGATGAAGTAGGCTTTGTTCTAAGAGTGCTATTTTAGTGGTTTAGTTCTTAAGGAAGAGCTATTTTTAAACAAATAAGGATAAGAGGAAACACCAGAATCTACCAAAATAAACATGTATTTTAAATTAAATATTACAAACCAACAGTAAACACATTTCTATCTTTGGCCTGAAAGATCTTTCAATGACAAACATAAACAAGTAGGCTTCCAGTAAACATACCAATTGCCAATTAGTATTTTTATCACGAATAATGGTTTCTACTCTCCTTTAAAACGTGGGACGTACTAAACTTCTACTATCGCAATAGAGATATAAATGTTATTGTTAACTTACAGGGAGGTATTAGGGATTGCCGGATGTCGCTGGAGGACTTATCTCTCGCTTTGAAGTGTGGTGGTCGCTAGTGGAATTTTCGTCGCCTGTGACGGGGGCTGATTCTTCAACGCAATTAAAGAACGGGAGCTCGTTGGGGCAGGGTTCTTCTCCTCTCACTCTTGCGGTGCTTGAGATGTGAGAATCACTCGAGTGTGAGCGGCTTTGCTTTTCTTCAGTCGGAATTCTTTGCAAACTGAAAAGGCTTCTTCGGTATGGCACCGATATAAAACTTGACTATTTAGGTTAATACGGCCCTGAAAGGGGGGGATCAATTTTCTCAATCTGATCCTCTCGTTTCTCACTGAAATAGTCTTGTATGGCTGAAGGATCGATCTTCACGAACTACCCTTCTTCTGGCGTATCGACTTCTAATCTTCTTGTCTGGCTGAAAGATCGATCTTTACGAACTAATCTTTCTTCTGGCGAATCGACTATTAATAATCTTCTTGTCTGGCCGACGGATCGATCTTCACGAACTAATCCACCTCTGGCGTATCGACTTCTGATAATGCTCTACTCTTTCTTTGCGGGGCTTATTTATAGGCGGATTGCCGCCCCATCTAAAGGGGGAAGTGACCAGGCCACAGAGGCAAAGGGAAGGAGGGGGGGGGGCGAATGGTGAGTTAGCATCTGGGGAGAGCGAGAATTCCTGAGGTGGCACTGGGGTGCCCAAGTCAGCTCGCAAATTATAGGCTCGCAACCGCACCGCTACTTGGCGTGCCTTCTGACTCGCACCGCTTTTTTTTCCATAACCACGGTTTTATGGGTCTCGTAGGTAATTCGATCGTTAGAGCGTCGTTTAAGGACCTTAGGTGGTCGCCTTCAGACAGATGTTAGCTCCAACTGCCCACAGCGGCGGGGAGATCACACATGGTAAGCATTTTCGCCGGCTACCTTTCCCACGCTTCTCCTCATGAGGGAGGGGGGGGGGCTTGAATGTACCTATACTCCTCCAGGATGCTTAATGTAGCCATTTCTCCACATTTACTTTCATCCTTAAGAAAATAACGGGAGGGGGGGGGGTTCCAATCCGACGCTTACAATAATATACATGGGTAACTTACGGAACATTATATTTTACAATAAATTCTAGTTCACTCGGGAATGCCTCGATAACATTTCACCTGACCTTACATTAATTCCTATATTACTGTGCCAACTTAGGATTTTCTTACCTACCACTAGGGGGTTACTCGCCCCTACTTACTTACAATTCTACTGATTTACACTTAACTTTGCTATAATACAATAGTTGGGCTGCTCCTTAATCGTCGACAGGGTTCCGACTTAACGAGTCGGCCATACAATTGTTGGGCCCTTTTATATAGTGAATGGAGTACTGGTACTCCATTAAGAGTAAACTCCATCTCAGGAGTCTTCCATTCTTACACTTATTTTTACCTAAGTATGACAACGGTTTATGGTCGCATTCCAACTTAAACTCGCGCCCTATTAGATAATATTTGAATTTACCTATGGACCATATTATGGCCAAAGCTTCGATTTCGATAGTAGCGTAGGCTTTTTCTCTACTCAACAGTTTCCTACTGACATAAGCTATGGGATAGGCTGTTTCGTCATCTTCGTATTGAAGCAATACTCCGCCTAACCCGTCCCGACTAGCGTCCGTGCGAAGGCCGAAGATCTTGTTGGGATTTGATAAGCGAAGAATGGGCGCAGTTACGAGTTTTCCTTTTAGAACCTCCAACTGAGTTATTGCATGGGGGTTCCACGTGACAGGGTCTGACGCTCTCTTTTTTAACAAATTATTAAGTGGGGCCGCAATGGAAGCGAAGTGTGGTACAAAACGCCTATAGAACGAGGCCGCTCCCATAAACGATCGGAGTTGTTTCTTTGTTTTCGGCCGGGGCATCTTGACTATGGCGTCCACTTTTTCTTGCTTGGTAGTCAAGTGTTTTTGTCCTATTTTGAATCCCAGGTAGTCAATGGATTCGTAGGCAAAATAACACTTGGTCGGTCCGGCGGTTAGACCTTGCCCCTTCAATTTCTCCAGCAATGAGCGTAAGGCGTGTAAGTGTGACTCCCATGTACGGGTAGCTACGTACACGTTGTCGAAGTAAAACGACACGTCACTTAGTCCAGCGATAATTCGCCTCATCATCCTATTATAATTGCTACCGGCTGTAAGTAGTCCGAAGGGTAGCCTGGTAAACTGTAACAGACCTCTCTCGGTCGCAAACGCCGTCAGTTTTTTGGACTCCTTAGCGAGAGGTATTTGATAGTACGCTTTACACAAATCCAATTCGGTGATGAATTTAGCGTCTTCAAATAAATGGAGATTTTGATCTATTAGTGGGATGGGCTCGGCGTCGAAAACGGTCATTGAATTCAATTTTCGGAAGTCCACGCACATCCAAAATGATTGATCCGGTTTCTTAACCATTACTATGGGGGAGCAATAATCGGACTCCGATGGCTCTAAAATTCCCAATTTTAGTAAATTCCGGACTTCCTTATTGAAGGCTTCTCGTAGGTGGATCGGTAACGGATATGGTTTGCTCCAAACCACTGAATTAGTTTTTAGTTTTATTTCATGGATAAAATCCTTGGCACATCCGGGGTTTTCAGAAATGACTTCTGGGAATTCCATGAGTAAGTTCAAAATTTCCGCTCTTTGTTGAATTTCTAAGTGGGGATTTATCTTTAAATCCACCCGAGGGTCTTCCGGGGTAGGTGAGAGCGAGGAAAGTTCGTATTCCTCGTCTTGTTCCACACACACGGTGTGTATGACTTGCAGGGGCGTACCCGGGTAAACGGCATTCATCGGTTCTTCTTCGTCTAGAAGGGTAATATTCTTTATGCACGCGTGGCGGTGACATTTTTTTAGCATGTTTATGTGATAGGTTCTTCGCCCTGTTGGGGTATCTATTAAGTAATCGACTGGACCCCGTGCCTCGATTACTTCAAACGGTCCCTTCCACTGGGCCCATAACTTATTATTTTCGGTCGGGAGTAATAATAAGACTTCATCTCCTGCCTTTAATTTTCGAGCCTTTGCTTTCATATCGAAGTAGTCCCGATATTTGGCTAAATTTTTCTCGGCGTTCTCTCGAGCTAAGCCAGAGCAGTATTCTAGGCGCTCGCGCATATCCATCACGTAGGCGTAAGACGATTTGATTTCTTGCTCGAGCTTCGCGTTAGAAAATAATTCCTTAAGAATACTCATAGGACCTCGCACATTTCTCCCGTATAATAGCTCAAAGGGCGAGAATCCCAACTTCCGATGAGGTATTTCTCGGCAGGCGAAAAGGGCTGCAGGCAGGTATCTGTGCCACTGTGTAGGGTTGTTTTGACACAACTTCTTCAATATATTTTTGAGAGTCCCGTTTAATTTCTCGCAGATTCCGTTAGCGGAGGGATGAAATGGACTCGTAAAAATTGGCTTGACTAACAGTAGTTTGTTAAAATACTCCATCAATTCTGAGGTGAATTGGCACCCTCTATCAGATAGAATTTCTTTAGGCAGGCCTACTCGTGCAAAAATTGAAATTAATGCTTCCGCGCAGGAAATAGTGTCAATCTTCCGTAGGGCCACGGCATCTGGGAACCGGGTGGCACAATCCACTAGGGTGAGGATGTAGGAGTGTCCTCCACTTGAAGGGGGGTAAATTGGTCCCACCAAATCAATTGCCACTCGAAGGAATGGTTCGGTTATAACGGGCACCTTTTGTAAGGGAGCGGGAGGTACCCGTCCTCTGGAGGGATCCTTCTGACACACGTCGCATGATCAGCAATAGGCCACAATTTCCCTGGTGGCCTGGGTCCAATAAAAGTGCCGGAATATCTGCTGCGCCGTTTTGTTGTGCCCAAAGTGTCCGGCTAATATTCCATCATGCGCGGTATTCAAAATTCTTTGCGTGTATTCTTGAGGTACACACAGTGCTTTCTTGTTCTCCTTATCCTCCTCGCTGATATTACGGTAGAGAAGTGAGTCTTCTACGATATACTGGATAGGCTTCTTTCCTTTCACTTGGAGAATTTCACCTTTAATAGCTTTCTCCCATAGAGGTTTAAGAGTGGGGCATTCCTTCTGAGCACTGGCGAAGGAAGTCAATTTGAACCCATTGTCTTCGAGGGTAATCCTCGGGGTCAACTTAGCAGGTTGCTCTTTCCTCTGGGCTTCTTGTGCCCGGGTGACTACTTGTTGGGCCACTTCTTTCTGGGGAATTAGGGGGTTTTGTCCGATTAGTACTGCGCAGAACTTAATCGGGGCTACTACCACGTCCGTCCAACCGGTGAAATATCTGCATTGTATATGACATCTCACGACGGGGAATCGATTGTCGCGTCCTAAAAAGTCGTGGACGATTGCGAATTTTTTATGGTTAGGGTTTACTGGGGGCAGCAACTTGTCGGATACCACTATGCACGTACATCCGGTGTCTCTGACTAAAGTGGATACTCGGAACTCATTAACAGTGCCCTCTTCAAATTGTAGGCCGCCTGGCGAACTTTTGTTGAATAGAAAGTTTACCTGTTGCTGGGGCCCTTCGGATGTTGGCGCGGGGACGTAGGACGAATCAGCTTGTCCTGCTGGGATCGCGGCAGTCAGGTTTTTCACCTGTTGTCTCGAGGTCTCCCTCAGTCGGGAGTTCTGTGGGCACTGGAAACTCAGGTGACCTATTATCCCGCAGGTATAACAAGTGACGGGCTTCCTGGGATACGTGCCGGTATTAGGGTATGATCCTTGTGGAATCAATACCTTCTTTTTGATTTTTTTCTCCTCCAAAATTTGGTTTATAAGTTCCTTTTGCTGCTGAGAACTTAAAGGGCTTCTTCTGTAAATGCCTGGGTGGCGGCCCATTTTTCTTTGGGGAGGGAGCCTTCTCTTTCTTGTACTCCCTAGGATATAACCGATGATTTACCGCGTGGAGGTCAGCCTCGTCCAGGAACTCGTTGAAGGTAGAAGCTTTGCGGTCCTTAACGAATGCACGGATTTCCTGGGGTAGTGTACTTAGTAACTGATCTCTAAGCATGAAGTCGACGACCGCAGCGACTTCGTTCTCTACCCCTTCTGACTCCATCCAAAACTGTAGGCTTCGACGAAGCTCAAAGCCAAAATGTTTGTATGTTTGTCCAGGTCTTATACGAGACTGCCTGAACTTCATCCTATATTCTTCCGGGTTAAGGTTTGTTGCTGAGAGAAGTTCGGCTTTGAGAGTGGAATAGTCCACAGTCGCTTCTGAGGGTAAAGATACGAATATCTCTCTCATCCTACGATTGAGTAGCGGTAACAGTCTGGCGACCACATCTTCTTCTAGGTCCCAATTATTGACTTCAAATATTTTCTCAAAATGGGAGAGATATGAGCATAAATCTTCATCGTCCCTGTACTCCGGGAGTTTCATGCTGGCCGCTGGTGACAATCCTGTTCTGGATGACACTGACTGCACCTCTAACTCGTCTTTGCTAAGAGCTCTTTGGTGGGCCCTTATCTTCTCTCTTTCCTCAGCTTCCATTTTCGTCTTTTCTCTTCTTTCATCAGCTTCCATTTTCGCCTTTTCTCTTTTTTCATCAGCTTCCATTTTCGCCTTTTTTCTTCTTTCATCAGCTTCCATTTTCATTTTACGTTCCTCTCTTCTTTCTTCTCTTTCATTTCTCTCTTTCTCCTGAATAAACGAGTTCAGCTCGGTTCCTTCCAGTCCGAGGCTTTGACCTTGCTTCCGATAAAGGTCAAACAATGCCATCGCGCTTATGTCAGTCATCTACCTTGTTTTTAATCAAGCCTGACCTACTCCACCACCGAAACTTACCACTTGGCCTAACAAATACCTTTAGATGGTATCCACCTCTAACTTTACCAATTTTCCACTTGTCAAATATTCTATTATTCCTGGTGTTCCTTTTATGTGTTAGCTCTTCCTTAAATAGACACTGCTGGGTTCTTTCAAATATAAAAGCTCTAGACCTGACACCACTTTTATTATATGTCGTAGAATGACCCTTGGTTTTGATCCCTCTACTCTTTGACACCCTTTTAGTAGCGGTATACTTTAAGGGGCGTGAGTTACTTCTATGATGAAGTAGGCTTTGTTCTAAGAGTGCTATTTTAGTGGTTTAGTTCTTAAGGAAGAGCTATTTTTAAACACATAAGGATAAGAGGAAACACCAGAATCTACCAAAATAAACATGTATTTTAAATTAAATATTACAAACCAACAGTAAACACATTTCTATCTTTGGCCTGAAAGATCTTTCAATGACAAACATAAACAAGTAGGCTTCCAGTAAACATACCAATTGCCAATTAGTATTTTTATCACGACCCTATTTGATTAGCATAAAACATTAAATTAACGTACTCTCATCTACAAACACATATGACCTAGGTTAAAGAATAATGGTTTCTACTCTCCTTTAAAACGTGGGACGTACTAAACTTCTACTATCGCAATAGAGATATAAATGTTATTGTTAACTTACAGGTAGGTATTAGGGATTGCCGGATGTCGCTGGAGGACTTATCTCTCGCTTTGAAGTGTGGTGGTCGCTAGTGGAATTTTCGTCGCCTGTGACGGGGGCTGATTCTTCAACGTAATTAAAGAACGGGAGCTCGTTGGGGCAGGGTTCTTCTCCTCTCACTCTTACGGTGCTTGAGATGTGAGAATCACTCGAGTGTGAGCGGCTTTGCTTTTCTTCAGTCGGACTTCTTTGCAGACTGAAAAGGCTTCTTCAGTATGGCACTGATATAAAACTTGACTATTTAGGTTAATACGGCCCTGAAAGGGGGGGATCAATTTTCTCAATCTGATCCTCTCGTTTCTCACTGAAATAGTCTTGTATGGCTGAAGGATCGATCTTCACGAACTACCCTTCTTCTGGCGTATCGACTTCTAATCTTCTTGTCTGGCTGAAAGATCGATCTTTACGAACTAATCTTTCCTCTGGCGAATCGACTACTAATAATCTTCTTGTCTGGCCGACGGATCGATCTTCACGAACTAATCCACCTCTGGCGTATCGACTTCTGATAATGCTCTACTCTTTCTTTGCGGGGCTTATTTATAGGCGGATTGCCGCCCCATCTAAAGGGGGAAGTGACCAGGCCACAGAGGCAAAAGGAGGGGGGGGAATGGTGAGTTAGCATCTGGGGAGAGCGAGAATTCCTGAGGTGGCACTGGGGTGCCCAAGTCAGCTCGCAAATTATAGGCTCGCAAATTATAGGCTCGCAACCGCACCGCTACTTGGCGTGCCTTCTGACTCGCACCGCTTTTTTTTCCATAACCACGGGTTTATGGGTCTCGTAGGTAATTCGATCGTTAGAGCGTCGTTTAAGGACCTTAGGTGGTCGCCTTCAAACAGATGTTAGCTCCAACTGCCCACAGCGGCGGGGAGATCACACATGGTAAGCATTTTCGCCAGCTACCTTTCCCACGCTTCTCCTCATGAGGGGGGGGGGCTTGAATGTACCTATACTCCTCCATGATGCTTAATGTAGCCATTTCTCCACAGTCACTAATAACTACTCCATACTCCTTTTATCCACCATTGAGCACAATGCCACCCAGACCTTTCCACAAAAAATGTCCTAAACGATGTGGTTCTATGTGCTGTGGCATCTCAATCAATTATGGTTCATCTCTGGAGAGAAGGTTCCTATCACGCTCCCACACATATCCAATCCATGCGTACATACATATAAATTTCTTCCTCGGACAGCCCTTTCTCTCTCACACAATTATTCACATAATCAACCAACCATTTACGTTGTATTCCATCCTACTTACAATCTGACATTCACTCTCGTATATTCTCTTTACAATTCTATTTCCAACAACAATTGTGAGAAGTGGTGACGTAGGTGTTTGTAAGAGATAGTGTTTTACAAGAAAGATGGGGGGGGGGAATAGTGGTGAAGATGAAGGAAGCATTAAAGGTGCAAGGATTACAAAGTAGCCTGGAGATCAGGCTAATCACTTTCATTGTTTATTTTTTTGTTTCATAAGTGTTGTTTTTGACGTATATATACACATATTACTATGTATATATAAATAGATTGGCGTTCAAACCTTTGGATTCATATATACATTTAGCGTTTCTTATTTCCTTGACGTATTGTTTGGTTCCTTGTTACATTTTCTGTGTTTTTGTCTCTTTACGTGATTCTTACGTGTGTTCTATTTTAATGTTGATATATATTTTGTTACATTTATCATTAGTTATTTTTATTCGTGTATGTGTTCTGTGTATATATACGTATTGTTTGGTTCCTTGTTACATTTTCTGTGCTTTTGTTTCTTTACCAGATTCTTACGTGTGTTATATTTTAATGTTGATATATGTTTTTGTTACATTTATCATTAATTGTTTGTATTCGTGTATGTGTTCTGTGTATATATACACATATTACTATGTAATATAAATAGATTGGCGTTCAAACCTTTGAATTCATATATACATTTAGCGTTTCTTATTTCCTTGACGTATTGTTTGGTTCCTTGTTACATTTTCTGTGTTTTTGTCTCTTTACGTGATTCTTAAGTGTGTTCTATTTCAATGTTGATATATGTTTTGTTACATTTATCATTAGTTGTTTTTATTCGTGTATGTGTTCTGTGTATATATACGTATTGTTTGGTTCCTTGTTACATTTTCTGTGTTTTTGTCTCTTTACGTGATTTTTACGTGTGTTCTATTTCAATGTTGATATATGTTTTTGTTACATTTATCATTAGTTGTTTTTATTCGTGTATGTGTTCTGTGTATATATACGTATTGTTTGGTTCCTTGTTACATTTTCTGTGTTTTTGTTTCTTCACGAGATTCTTACGTGTGTTCTATTTGAATGTTGATATATGTTTTTGTTACATTTATCATTAATTGTTTGCATTCGTGTATGCGTTCTGTGTATATATATATATAAATAGATTGGCGTTCAAACCTTTGGATTCATATATACATTTAGCGTTTCTTATTTCCTTGACGTATTGTTTGGTTCCTTGTTACATTTTCTGTGTTTTTGTCTATTTACGTGATTCCTACGTGTGTTCTATTTTAATGTTGATATATGTTTTTGTTACATTTATCATTAATTGTTTGTATTCGTGTATGTGTTCTGTGTTTCATACTTACTTATTATTCTTTTGGGGGGATTCTTCTTTGTCATCGTTGGGTAATTCGATGTCTTCATTGGGTTTTGGGTTAAATTAAAGTTAGTTCGTCATTGTCAGTTATGATTCTTCGTAGATTTTTCTTTGTAGTTCTTTTTATGCAAAAAACGGGACGACTGCGTTTCCAAGCTTGCTGACGCTGCTTGGGAATCTTGCGTGACATGACCCTTGTTGGTTTTCTTGGATGAGTGCTCTAATTACCTCGGTCCTATTTAACGTTATTTTTTCTTTCATATCTGACGCCCTTTCGTTTAGAACTGGGTTGAGAAGCCTGATATTCTTTGCTCTGTGCAGATCATCTGGCTTCATCCCCTTCCTCCTGTGTGTATTGGTGATTATATACAGATATTTATTCTGTATTCTTTGCATCTATTTTATTGCGCTTTCCGAGACGCTGAAAAGAGATGCCGAGGGATAGATGAGGGTGGATCTGACTAGAGCCAAATATAGTTTTATTTCATTTCTTTAGCTGACATTTCTGAAAGTAGAGACGGTCCTGAATGCCAATTTTGATCTTTTGATCCGTTTTGTGACGTGCTTCCTGTACCGGGTTGAAGTGACCTTAATCCCGAGTACATTGCACTCGTTCATGTAGGGATAACGCGTATCACCCACTCGCAGATGAGAAATTTTTGTTCTTCCTAATGGAACAATCTTGAATTTGTCGCCATTAGTTAGGATCTTCCATTTTGATTCGTATTCGTTAATTTTCCTTATTTCCTCGGCAGTCATTCGAGCTTGCATAGGGGCATACTTATATCCACAAACGATGAGTTGGCTTAAATTATCGGCGAACTGGATGTTGAGGCTAGTCGGGCTGCTTGGTTCTGGGATGTCGGCTGTATAGATCGAGTACAAAGTTGGACTGAGACACCAGCCTTGAGGCAATCCTGCCTGTAGTGGAAAAGCGGAGCCTTCCGTTCGCACTATACTGATATAAGCCTCCCTCTTCATGACATAGTCACAGAGGATTTTTTCAAGTTTTGCGCTTAAACCCAGCTGGATGATCTCGTATTGCTTTCCCCCTAGCCATACTTTATCGAACTCATTCGATATGTCCCTGCCTACGATGTCGGTATATCTCCGATTTTCTTCGCTTGAGCAATCTTCTTCGTGATGACATTCATTGCCATCTCGGTGCTTATATTTTTTGTGAAGCCGTGTTGCTGGTCGTTGTAAAGCGAGTTCTCCCCCAAGTGATCGACGAGTCTTCTATTAAGGATTTTCTTGAAGAGTTTACCCTAA
The DNA here is from genome assembly GCA_963969495.1 of Ceratothoa steindachneri. Classification (NCBI taxonomy): domain Eukaryota; kingdom Metazoa; phylum Arthropoda; class Malacostraca; order Isopoda; family Cymothoidae; genus Ceratothoa; species Ceratothoa steindachneri. The sequence continues at coordinate 170,665,212 of OZ018322.1, read as the reverse complement.
ATTTCCAGAAGGGATATTGGGCGAGAGCTCTCCTTCCTCGTCAGAGGCTTTCCAGATTTGGGTATGAATATCATTTTAGCCGTTTTATATGCATCGGGAAAGTAGCCTAGATTTAGGCAGGAGTGAAAATGTTAAGTAAACCTTCACTTACGCATATCGGTGCTTTGACGAAGTTTAGCTTCGTTAAACCTGACCGGCCTGGTGCTTTTTGTTTAAAGGAGTAGAGCGTCACTCTTTCTTCTTCTCTTTCTCCCCTGTTCACTTACTGGTTCAGGTGCATCCTTTCAATAATTTCGTTGAGCTGGTCTATAATCTAATTTTCAAAATTAATGTCAAAGTATTCATTTTCTTATTCACTGATTCTGGGAATCTGTTCCCAGTGTTACCTGAGAATTTCCTCTATTTCGTTCACTTCTGATTTTATTTAACCGTAGGCGTCTTCTAATTCCATTCTTTTACTCTGGGGAATTCCTTTCATTCTCTTGATCTTCGCCAAGAATTCCTTTTGTGCTGCCTCGCTATCAAGTTATTTGATAGCTTCATTCCATTTCCCTTCTTGCTGTTCGTATATTAGATTTTTAAGCTCTTCCTTTATTTCTCTTGTACGGTACATTGCTTAACGGAATGTTCCAGTGGTGATGCTCATTTAATATAATTCTCTAAACTCACGGTGTAAACCCTTCATACAATATGTCCATTTGTATGTAGAAATTGTTCTGTATGCGGTTTTGGGAATTGACTCTCTGTCAGCCTCGATCATTTCGGCCTCCAGCCGCTTCATTTTATCGTCTATTTCCTCGAGCGTTGCTTCATCGAGGTTCGTTGGAATGTAATTTCTTAATAATCGCTCGCAATTATCTTAATTCGCCTTGCTGTAATTCTTCCTTGCATGTGATGGCACCAATATAAGGTTAGCGTTGAAATTAATGTTAATCCCTATATGGTTGCTACAAGGTATCACTTCAGGGGTTATGTGATAATTATATAGTATGAGGAAGTTGGAGCTCACTTCACTGTTTGGTTGCATAGTTGATTGATTGATAGTGGTAGTTTGGTTGGGTCTTGATGCAACAGCCACGTAGCTCTGGGTGCTACGGATGCGGGCTTTCTCTTCTTTTTCTTAATTACCTCTTTCCGCTTCGGGCAGTCCAGAGCAAATGTCCTGAAACCTGAAACCCTTTTGCCAGTACTCAGAACCTAGTTATTTTTTGTCCTTGTTAGGACAGGAGTGGCTTGTGTGGTTCTCCAATTTGTAACAGGAAAAACACATCCGAATATTATGGAATTTTTCCTATTCAATGTTCTCGGACAGAATATTCATGTTAAGGAAACCATCTTTCTTTATTGCGCCACTTCAGTAGTTAGGAATGCCATCTTGAAGACATGGGTATGGTTGTTGAATTTTATGATTCCTTTTGTCTTTGCCCATGGGTTCTGTTCCTCGATTTCGTGTTTTATGTCTTCGACTTTTCTTTCGCCGATCCAACTTTCTATTTTTCGGCAGATGACGCTTGTATTGGCCGCTACCTTGTGGGTTTTTTGCTTCCAGCCCGATCTTTTCCAATGCTTCGGTTCTTTGATTGGAGAGAGTTTCATCCGTATCCTTGGTTTCAGAGCATAGGGCGATGTATCCGTTGCTCACGTCGATGACGCGGATCAGTGTGACCTTAAGTTCAGCGAACAGAACTAAGCACAGTTTACTTTTGGCCGCAATTGCTTTGCTGGGGAGGGCCCTAAAGGGGGCCCTCTTGGTTTGGTGCTCCATTTTCCCAAGGGATGAAGGGGGCTTAAGCGCTCAAGTCAGTTTCACTCTAATGATGAAAAAAAGGTTGTATTCTTGATATCTTTCTTAAAGACCTCCGAGCGGCTGCTTCAAAATGGGCTCAGCTCTCAAATCCTTACTTCAAACGTAAGAATGAAGAAAAATAAGAATATTACTCGGTAAGAAAACTTTATGTATAAACGTAAAGTTTAACCAGTAAATAACGTTCCGAATTGAAATCTTTAATTTGCAGATTTCTCTATTTCCAACAGTTCTCTTTATATGCCCATATCCACTTATAACACTCAATCACACTCTCATTCACACCATAAACATCTTTTACAATGTCGTTCTTCGCACCAACTTTTCCTCTCAAGTTGTATATTTACACTGCTCTTACTCCATATATTTCATTTTTCCATACCAGTCTCTCCCATACAAGGTCAGCACCACCATACCATTATTCAGCTTTTTGGCACATTCTACGCTCAAACCCTAACCATTCACTTACACTCTAGTCGCCCCAGAGACCTACTATTTAAGATCTTGTGGTCGCAATCTGTGACATCGCTCCCGCAGTTATTTACAATGTATCCTAGATACAAAAGTTCGTACTTACCCTATTCTCATCCCTTCGACATTCGCTTAAAAAACACTTTTGCCGTAGAATAGGGTCAAGTTAACACTTTCTGCGTTTCTCAGCCGAGGTCGATGACGGCTATGTGCGTGGGAGATTTATAATGCAAGCAGAGTGCAAATTAACTGAATGTGAATGGAGCAAACAGTCGACTATCTTGGAGGTTCTCGGACAATAGAAAAACGGGTACAAAAATAATTTTACTAATATGCAAATTAATATTCTTTTACAAGGTTAAAAGGGGTTTTAAAATAAGCTATATACACATTAGACTTACATGAGTCACAGCGGCTAAAAGGGGGAAGATTTGACGATAGAGGCTTAGACTGATGGGGGAGGGGGGGGGGGATGTAGTAGAGAGAATACTTGCACAGGAGAGTTGCGTTTTGCTGTTACCTCGGAGATTTGGTCCGAGAGAGGAATCTTTGCCTTAGCGCAAAGTTCAAATAATAGTCTCTTGACAATGAATATTACGGGATGAACTTAGATTTTGCTTTTGAGTTAGAACACGAATCGAGACTGGGCGCGTTGCGTTCGAGGAGCGGGTAGAACGAGTACGGGGGAGACTCACGCGAATTAATCGATTGTACCCGGGGGTTGAGGGGCTCTGCGAGAATTGTACAGAGCGGGAATAGCGGGTACTGACGGGGGGAAGGACAGAGGATACTGACGGGATGGGAAGGCGGTGGATACTGACTTTCAATTCTGGTGCCGGAGGATTTATAGTGAGATCAAATGGAGTTTTCCTCCTGCGTCCGAAGGGGAGGATTCCAGGGTCCGACTCATCGGCAGGCGAGAGGAGTAGTCTCGCTCTTTTAGCACGATCGCGAGAAGGTTCCTAAGTCGGCGAGGCGAAACTTTATCCGACTCTAGATGGGACCTTCTTGTTTCTCAAACTTGTTGCGGCTTTCTGCGATGGCGGGCTTTCAGGCCACCACGGCGTCTCATGATTTCGCAATTCCATTAACGCAGACAAAAAGGGTGTACCAGGCTTCTTTTGTTTCTTTCTCCATTGAAGGCGCGCATCTTTCTCTTTCTCTCTGATCTCTGAAACTTTCAAAAGCTACAATCAACATTTCCAAACCCAATTACTCTCAATCACCAACATCATGTCATTAGAATAACCTAAACATTTATATAATTCACTCCTTACCATTCCTCATCAATGTCGCACCTCTTTCTAATATACACTTTACATCACTTCTTCCTTGTCTATGGAAAAATACTTGATCTGCGCACCCATACCCTCTCTATATCCCATATGATAATCCTCTATCAAAGCCTGAGTTATCTATCTTTAACGGCGAATCAGAATTTTTCCATGCACTTTACCTACAACTCTCAACAGACGTATCCCTCTGTAGTTCGTGAATTCACCTTTCATACCCAACCCTTATACAACGGCTTTGTTACTCCATTCTTCAAGTTTTCAATGACACTTCAACTTTTAAATGACTTAGAACACTGCTCTTAGACTCATTTCCTAACACAAGCTCATCTCCTTTTAGCATCTCGGCGATTATATCATCTACACTCGCTGCTTTCCTATTTCAGACCTCTCAGAGCAATAACCAATTCGTGGATGCTTATCGCTTCTAAACCACGACAAAATACAAGATTTACGCACACGAGGCAATTATATTTACATTTGCATCATCTTCATATGCACATAAAACAACTTATCAAAGTATTTTCGCTTTTTTGCTTAACTTCCTCGTTGTTCGCAAGTACCTTGCCACGCATAGCCTTGATGTATACACAACTATTCTTCTCCTGGTTCTTCACCCCTCTTACTTCCTTCCAAAATAGTTTCCTGTTCTTATCAGGACTTCATTCATTTTTTCCCAATTTGCCTTCTGTTGAAAGAACATTCTTGCTGGACAAAGGTTGTCTCTATATTCATTCCATCCGGGTGTGCCAAAAGCTCAAGTTATATCATCTCTCGTTCTTTCATCTATATATACATCTCTTCCTATATCTCACAACCATCAACCGATACCCATTTAGAAATCAATTCACCACACGTCGCATGTCATTCCAGAACATCTCTTTCTAAGATTCACTTCTATCATTACAGGGGCTATACACCTGAACCACTCACAATTTCACTCTTGCTAATCTAAACTTCACTCCCATAATTCTCGAACTCAGACATTCATACCCAGTCATTATATCATGTTACCACCCACACAAAAGCACTGCCTCACCCGCTTTACTCCTACAAACTTGATCGCACTCCATTGATTCCATCCAAGACAAACTTTTTATTCCCTCTCGTGTTTGTCTCACATAGAACAAGCCTCTGGAATTCCCGTTTCCAACATCACACATACCCCTCATAATCCATGCGCCTACTCGATTCACATATTGATAGCGACCATCATTGCGTCTCGTGCTCCTGGATAAACCCATTAGGGATGCGGCTTTCAAAGCCAGCCCCATCCCCCTTATCCGGTTTTAGTCATGTAATACCCAGAAGGGATTACATAAACTGCTTTTTCAACCTCGATTCGAATGATTTTACTTTATTATTGTTAATCTTTTGATTTTGTCGTTGATTGCTTCTTTTTCTTCGCTGTACCATTTATATTCTACTACACCAGACTATTCGTATATATTATTACAAATTATCTTGTTAGCTATCCCTCTCCCATGGGGGAATCTAAAGTTGAGTGCCATCGCACCACGCTATTCCCATGGACCTACTCACTAATGTTCCCACGGCTGCAGGTTGGCTAATATCATCTCCGAATCGGAGAGACTCGCGGGACGCGCAGTAATCTGATAGAACGCATCCTTGCACCTTACTGCGACGACCGTGTTGCCCCCCAGACTTCGGCGCATTCTTGTTGAATGTCCCAGTCTAGGCGATGTTCAGGCACGTTACCTGTCTAGGTAGTGGGACGAGTGACGTCGTTACCGCTTATCTCTTGTACTCGGAACGGATTCGTGAACACAGACTTGTGGACTCTTTGACTTCTTGGAAGAGGCTGGACAACTCCATTTTATTTGCTTCTCTTTGGGGTTGGTCGCATGCTCCTTCGCCGGCGAGTGGGCCTTCTCCTGAGGTCGGAACGTGCTTCCTTCTTCTTTTTCCTTGTTTATTTGGCTGTGGTTCTATTTTTGTTGGTTTTGGGTTTTTGTTCTTTTTATTTATTTGTTTTGTATTTTAAAATAGCCTTTTGTGTTAGGCTGAAAATTAATTATGGGGACTTATGCCGTCAGGGGTAGTCGCCAAATGGGTGCTGTAAATAAAAAAATATCCCTCTCTCATGTTTCAAGATAAAGCCAAAACTCTTTCTCGTATTTTATTTTGGAAATATTTTCAACGGTTTGGAAAATAAATTCAATCTTTCAATGCTAAAATGAAAGTATTATTCGCACTCATGTATCTTTCATGACGCTTTCCAGTGACAATTTTGAAGGGGTGTAACAATTTAATCCCATTACTTCCTGTTAGATCAACATAGTTTAGCAATATACGGTTATTAGTGATAGGCAGATTGGTGCAAAATCATCAATTGATCATCGAAAATATGAGTGATCGATGATGGATCTCCAGGTATAATGTCTAGGTTCAATTTATATCTGAAGTGTTGATTCGGTTAGCCAATTAAACATGGAGTATATGTTTGTAGACTTTGAACTTTCTTCTCAATTAAAAAAAAAAGACTAAATGGAGTATTGCTTTACCATGCAGTCACTCGATCCCTTCACGTGTTTTCCAAAGGAATGTACTTTTTACACAATTTTATTCCACCTAATTTCATAAGGTTCCGTACATATCTTTCTTAACTCTCTTTAACATCGTTTTTACACGGAGCTCTTTCATTGGGTTTCGCGAGATTTATGTTTAAATAAATACCTAGCGATAAAAATACTAGTATTAGTTATAGATCAAACTAAATTTGACGGTAAATCTCTCACAACAAATTCATACTCACTCTTCTTTCTACAAATTTTCTATCCTTATCCTTTTTCCGCGCGTTCTTACTGGTGAAGGCGTATTTGCTCTCCTTTCAATAGTATCGAGTCGAATCAGTTCTAATCTGTGGAAAGAGGAAGGATTTAGTAATTCGCCCGGAAAATCAAATCCTGGGTGACAAAACCGATATACGGCAATGGATCGGAAATATGTAAGGAGATGGAAGCGGAACATTTGTTTTTAGAGGTTAAAATGGTTTACCAAAGAATGAATTTAACTAGAACAAAATTCAGGGATTGGAGGAAATTTCACATTTCCCTAATGAAATTAGGATGAGTAAATTATTGATTATTGTAAAGGAAAGCTTAATTTTGTGTTTTACTTTTGCAGGATTTGTAATACAACTGCACAGCGATGTTGCCCGACGAAAAGCACATTGAGTTCATCTTGGTGGTTGGTGTACAATGCCACAGAGAGTTGACAAACGAGTTTAATCACCGACATTCACATACAAATCAAATTAATCACGCCTATGTTGGACAGGTAATGGCTCAATTTAAGTAAAGGGAACTCTGTGCGACAAATTACGTTGAGTATCGCCAAAGACTATTGTAAACGAGGCAACTCGTAATGATATGTCGGCATGCTTTGCTGTGAGTTCAAGGAAATCCCTGCGCCGAGGGTCCACTGAAATCTGTGTTAGTAAAAGCAGAATTCGTCCCATCCTGAATTTGGAGAAGTGGAACGATCCAAATTGCAATTACTGCTGAAAAAAAAAGCTAGGACGATGCATATCGGCGAGTGCAGGTTTTGCGAGTAGAATTTGTCCCAAGTAGACTGTGACCACAACTTTGCTACCAACATCTTGTTCTTTAATGATTCCAACCATTACATACGTGTCTGGTCAATTTAATCACAATAACACGTGTTACTGGTCCTCTCAAATCCCTGAATGGTTTGTCGCCAGTAAAGAACAGGTAAGGGAACGTGAAAGAGTGCGTCGTGGTCTGTGAAAAGCCAGGCTGATTAGCCAATTTTTCTTTGATCACAATATCACAGGAGAAAGGTATTTGGAGATGATCGATACCGAGCCGTTTCCAAGCAGCTTGTATAAGGAAGCCAACAAAGCGTAATGTCAAGAAAAAAAAGAGTTTAAATTAAAATGGACCTTTGCTCGAATGTAATTGAGTCTGATAACAAACATGTACACTTGTTTTCCGCTCTATAAAGTGCATAATGATAAATATATGAGCGAAATTAAATATCCAAGGAATAATAAAAAGAAGATTGATAATAAGTACCTGCGAGCACATGACTTCCCAGGGGTATCCATATTATGGCAAGCTTAATGGGGGTTTCCGTTCAACATTAACTAACCCTTACCAAGACTCCACACTTCAAATCATTCAGAATCAAGTCTCCGAGACGCAGAGTTACAGGGGTGTGCCGCCAGTTCCGGCTCTATGCCTGCATGAGAGGCAAGAAGAACACACATACGACCTTCATTCGAGTATAGTCAAAGGGGACTAAATGCGTATAGGGCTCGCTAGCTTTGGAGCCACGTACCGGAAAGTTATTTTCTGAGTGCGGTCTTGGATGTGTGATATTGATCCACACCACCCATATTTTTGGGGGAAAGTTTATGATGATTATGTATGATGTAATTAGTTACTAGCAAATTAAGATGGCCACGGGAAAACTCTGATGAGGTACAGAATAGATTAAAACCTGAAAGGGTATCGATTTAGAAATGGATAGTCCGCTCTGCAATGAACGGGAATGAATAGAATCGTTGACAAATTGATTTAGTAATAGATTACAATCCGATTGGAATGGAACATGTGAGTGGAAGATATCAATAAAAATGTTGGAATGGTTGTTACTTTTCAATTTGCAGTACGAGTTAGAACAAAAATGGACAGTAAATCTCATTTAGGTTGACGAAGGTAGGAAGATAGGAAGACAAGACTGTCGATAACGCCATTAAATAGAGGATAGAAACATAAGCCTTGAGTTTTTACCCTCAGAAAAATAGTCAGGAAAAAATGTTTACAACATAAATTTAACTCAGTGGCGCATCCAGGATAAATATTTGATCATTAATAATGTCTATCTTACACAGCATTGATAATAGATAATAGAAACCCACACAGGAGTGAGAACTAACTTTCTCAGATCCAATTTTTTCCACACATCAGAAAATTATGAATTTTAATTTATTTCAGTTTTGGGACGTCAGCTAAGGTATAATACTGAATTTAATAAATTTTTATGAATAGCAGAATAAAGGCATCACTTTAAAAATATAAACATAAACGGGCGTAAAAGGCTTAATAACAGTATCTAACACGGTATTTCACGACAACATCAAACTTCTGTTTCTATGGGCAAATACATAAATTGCGCTATCTATTCTAAGTCAATTTCGTTGTGAACATCAATCAAAGTCAGCCTGTTGAGACGTTCTTGGCCCATATTATTCCATAAGTACGTTTACAGTCGTTTCAGAGCAAAAAATGAACGCCCGACCTCCGCTTTAGGGAATGGGAGAGTGATCGATACTTGGAGCCTGTCCAGGTTGAGATATATTCGAAGATGAGTGTGGGACAAAGCATCTCTAATGGAATCAAACTTGATTGTTGATGAAAGCCAGCACTCTGCTTCTGCCTTGATGTCAGCCTCGTAGACTTTTGTCGCCACCAGTAAATCAACAACATCTCCTTGGACACCGCTGAGCAGATGCTTGATGTTGAAGAAGACTGGAATAGTGTCGTTCTCGAACCAGCTCTGCAGCTCAGTCAAAACCTAGTCAATGAACAAGACATAAATAGATCAGCAGTAAGATTCCTCAGCAGCCTGGTAGTAGGGTACGTTCGCTCGCTGCGTTTGTTGCCTACAAACTCGAGGGTCAGGAATGGTGTCAGGTGAGGAGCCGATCTCCTGGAGGAGCTCCTCTGCCTTCTTGAAAATGCCGTGGAGATTGGTCAGTGCACATTCCCGAGTCTTTTTGAGATACGTCTCCACTTCATCGATCGTAGCATATGATGAGACGAGATCGACCGTAGGAGACTGCATGGCTCGTCTCGACTCCACGGTGTGTTTTAAGCTACTCAGTGACGACGAGGCTAATCAAAAGACACCGCGCTTGGATTGCAATCAGTAGGAGTTCCACCGTCGCGTCTGAGTTGCTCTCATCCTCAAGGAAGATGCCAATACCTGGCAGGAATTCGATGAACACGCTGACTGAATCGTGTCGCTTCACTTTTCACTATTAGCTAATGAGGACGTCGGCCCCCTGGATCCTTTTCTGATCTATTGCAGCAGGGCGATGTGATTATCTATTCTTTTTTCCCTAGCAAAGTAAGTGGTCGAAATAAAAGTGAGCTGAATTATATAAAAATAAAAAAAATAATATCGATGGGGTAATGACCTTATAGGTTAAGTAGGCTGGGTAAGCCTCTTTGAGAATGGTGTGAGATTTCCTCAAAGGTATAATGAATATTGGAGCTAGATGCAATATTCTTTATTCGGGAAGAACTTCGAAGATCGTCAGATGTCTTTTCTGATAAGAAAATCCATCTTTAAGCGAATTCCAGCCCTCCTTTTACATACACGGCCCGCATACATGTATGCGGTATTTTAACATTCACTTATAATTTATTTATGTGTTTGATTGGTTGCCATGATATTAAATTTATTTTCTCTACTTCCATTTACTTATTTTACCAATTCTTATAATAATAAACAACAAATTAATTCGATACTTTCCTTAAAATGTTTGGAAGAAAGAATGACTTACTCTTTAGGGCCCTCATATAAACAAACTGAGCTCATATCAGACCGCTTAATCCCTTTAATATGAATTCAGCATAATATATCTCCTCACATTATTTAATTTAATTCATTTGCAAAGCTTTACATATTTGTAGCAAAACAAATGCATTATGTTTATTGATTTTCTTAAGTCATACCTTGCACGATTTCCAAATGTCAGCATGCTCGTCGGGGGGATGGGCCTACGATGTTCCCGAGATTTCAATCTTTAGGGGGGTCTTGGGGGCACAGCCCCCCAGTATACAATCGGAAATCGTCATAAACTTCCTCCACATAGATTTCAGCTCTGAAAAGTAGCTAGGAAAAATAGACCAAAATAAGCTAGGACTCGGATCTGGCCATACGCTATACCTTATATTTTTTGAGAAATAAAATTGTAATTGTTATCTATAGACTTTTACATTAATTTTGTTTATTAACCCAAAATGACTATATTTCAGTTTTTGTTTCTTTTTTAAAGATATTTTAAAGTTTATTATTAATATTATTCAAATAAGGGAAATAAAAAAAATAGTTACTCCTAAAAATAAGGAAGTCATTGAGAGAATGACAATAATTTGGAGAAATATGACTAGGCTGTTTAATCTATATTATAATGCAAACGAGAGGTATTTACGACTGTGGGGGGGACAGTGCTCTTTTTAAGAGCACTCATCATTCGGACCCCCTTCAATTGAATTTTATTTCTGTTTTAACGTGAACCAATTATAAGATTTTTATACAACTCTTAGGTGCTCACTTTTTAGGTTTCTTTCGGTGTCTAATTCAATCTTGCAAATGAGCGCTGCAATCTAAATGGAAAGGATCCTTGTATAAAATGCGGCTGTTTAAGGTTCAGACATCGATTGGGGCGTTTTGCATTTTGATTTTACGTGGTTGGATGCCAAAGGACCGAGAAAGTGTGGAGGCTCATTCCTGATAGTGGATTTCAACCTGCCACATAAATATCAGAGGATTTAGTACATTTGGACAAAGTCTTCTTGATTAAAAGGCATCCGCGTGCTAGACGTGATCATCTGGGTTTTCCAATGAAGGGAGGGGCGGATTAAACAGTTTTCTTATAAAGAAATTTGGTTGTTTGATGAATATAAACAGATCATGTTACGTCGATACGAAATAAATTAAGCTAGAGAACAACAATATAACGTCACGTCACCCTGCCGGGATGAAGCTCCACTTTTCCTGAGCGCTCAATAGATTCAATATGAATTCAACATAATAATACATCTCCTCGCTTTATTTTTGATTATCCAAATCTAACCTTGGCTCACCTCAGGCTACAAAGGTTAGAGAGATATTCAGATAAAAACAAAGAGCAATTATGGTGAGGCCCGCGTCACTTATAAGACTAGATCGCACCGTCTATTTGATTTGCTGGGCTATCTCGAGATTTGGCTCTTTCTCCGGGGACAGAAAATAAAAGGAAAAAATAATTTATTCAGCTTGAGTTGAAATTTTCTATTTCTCCTGAAGATCCTTACTCAGGGACGATCTCTTTCGAGCCGATTACGTTCCGTCAAGTGTCGTCTACCTTCAACATTTTATCTAGTCTCTGATAACCTTCTCTCAGTGCCATTTTCATCATTTGCCAAAACACCTGCCACGGCGAAGTTACTCTTCTTTAATGTTCTGCAGTATTTTGATGTTGTGATCAACACGGAGAGAACATCTCTCTTAACAAGCCGTCCGCCGCCGAAAGTTCCACTTCGTTCATCTTTTGTCATGTCATATGATGTGAGTCACGGCATTTTTTTTTTGTCAGACTCGTCGTGCTTGACGTGAAGTAGCACCGAATTCATCACGGTCAACGATGATAACGGATCTATTACCATAGTCATTGAGGTCAAGCGCTGTATCAATGTAGAGATTCTTGTCTAATTTATCAATGTGATTCGTTGATAATCCTCAATTATTCGTGGCAATTAATTTACTTTTTTTCTTAAAAATAAGCGAAATTATTTTTCTGCATTCAAAACTTTTCGGGACATTCTTTGTGTTAATAGGCTTACATCTTTCACTTATGCATTTTTTTATTCTGTTCTAAATAAATTTCATATTCCTAGGAAAACAGTAACAGTTCATATCTACTTTTAATGGTGTCACAAATAAAGTTACTCCCGTAGAGGAAATTTTGGCAGTATATCCATAGGCGCTTATCACTGTTCTCCGCAATTTTGAAAATAGAATTTAAATTATATTTATATTATATTCAATTTTCTCAATTATGTGTAAATTCTTCCTCGCTCACATATATAAAAAATAAACAAACACCTAGATAAAAAAGTCATTAAAAACATGAAATAAGAGATAAAAGGAAGAAATAAAAAAGGAAAAGAAGTTACCCATTTAACAAAGCAATTTTCCTCACAAAGCCTCCCCTGTGACTATGCGCTTAATTCTTTTGTTTTGGGGGGGGAGGAGAGGATATGACTGCTGCTGCATACATCAAAAAGATCTTTTGTGAATGACGAAAGATCTTCAAATATATATATATATATATATATATATATATATATATATATATATATATATATATATATATATATATTATTGCATTCATTTTCATCATTCTCTCGGGCTACTTTGAGAGATATTATATAGTCTCCGTTCGAGCTTGCGAAAGTGTTCCTTAAAAGCTATTCTATTCAGAGAATTTTTTGGTTCTCTGCGTAGCGTAGTGTACTAACGGCATACTTTTAACTGTGATCAAAGCGGTTCTCGCTGCCTCAGTGTGTCTGGTTCGAATAGCTTCCCTGCACGGATTTTTTCGAAAAAAGGTAATAAAAATATTACTGCAAGGAAAAATTATTCCGTTTTCTCTTTCAATGTGGTTTAATGGATTCATTTTCATCATTCTCTCGTGCTACTTTGAGAGATATATACATTTGTATATCTGCCACGCGTTTAACTATTCTTCATTTATTCTTTGAATTCCCAATTAATTTTCTATTTCTTTCATAGTCTCTGTTCGAGCTTGCGAAAGTGTTCCTTAAAAGCTATTCTTTTCAGAGAATTTTTTGGTTCTCTGCGTAGCGTAGTTACTAAAGGCATACTTTTAACTGTGATCAAAGCGGTGCTCGCTGCCTCAGTGTGTCTGGTTCGAATCGCTTCCCTGCACGGATTTTTTCGAAAAAAGGTAATAAAAATATTACCGCAAGGAAAAATTATTCCGTTTTCTCTTTCAATGTGGTTTGATGGATTCATTTTCATCATTCTCTCGTGCTACTTTGAGAGATATATACATATATATATAAATATATATATATATATATATATATATATATATATATATATATATATATATATATAGAGAGAGAGAGAGAGAGAGAAAGATTATGTAGTAACGCAATTAATTATGTGGTTTAAAGGTTTTTAGTCTTCTTCAAAGTCCTCGGAAGGAGCTCTTCTCACATACACGAGAAGGTAAAACTTAAAATAAGCGTTCTCTCAGATAGCCAAAAAACTATCTTTCGATTGACCTTTTTAAAGTGTTACCCCTGCTTGTCGAAGAGAATCGAAAATTTATTATATCCCATTTTCGCCACGCCTTATAAATTAAGAAAAATTATTGCAGTAACGCAATTAATCGTGTATGTGAGAAGAGCTCCTTCCGAGGGCTTTGAGGAAGACTGTGTTTGCCAAAAATAGCCTTTTAACCGCATATATATATATATATATATATATATATATATATATATATATATATATATATATATACATACATAGAAGAATATGTTACCAAACGAATTAGAACTGACTAACCTGAAAAAGGTAAACTAAACTCAAAATAACTAAATTGAAGAAAGAAGAATTAGAAGCAACCATTGAAAAAGATCAGCTAGTCTCCTGGCACATATATATTCTAATCACATATACACACATTTCATCCCCACCCCAAAGAAAAATCCTCTCATGCTATCTCTCTTGGATCTTCCTCACTTCTATCATCTATTCGTATCCATTCGACGGCTCTCTTTCAGTGTGATTGATACGCACTCCGCAACGAGAGCTCAGCGTCTCTTAAATATGGTAACGCCGGCAACGTACTTGCCGTGAGTGGGTCACATTACTGCTCACATTAATTAACGCTTGATTTCCCGTCCTTCCACCACCTAGCCCCAGGGCACAGTAAATCCTACAGGAACTTAATATTCCCATCCAAATTGAGTCTGAGGCCATCCAAAATTTTTTTTAGAGATTTCGGCCATAAAGTTGCTTCCTTCTCGAACTCTGTACAAACACTAAGAAAACTTTTTTTAACGTCTAAGATGTTCCCTATCGCAAGCAAAAATTAGAATCTTTTTGATACTGATCAAATGAAAAAAAAATAATGATAAAAAAATTCCTTACAAGATTGAAAACAGACCGAATTTCACAACCACCAGAAAAATTTGCAGGAAGAAATTTACATTCGGAAATTTTTATCATTTGGATAACAATTTGAAAATAATTACTGGGTCCCATCATCTTTTAAGGTGACGAAGGCTTGAAAGGAGGTACTCCTCCATACACATTGGTTAGGGTGCCTTCACAAGACGGCATTAAGGTGGAGGCATCAACTATTTTTTGTTGAATTACCATGGTAGCATCCCTATTTTTTTAAAGCTACAAGTCACCCATTAAGTGAGTTCATTCTAAACAAGGCCTCACTGAATGTCGTACCTCGTGTAAATAACTTAGAATCCTTGTAAAGGTGTGGTGGCGCAAACAGACTTGTAGGGACAAGACAAGGCAATTTTTGTGTGCCGCTAAACTGGTGGCCTAATACACATTTACTATTAAAATAACGAACCTATTCACACGAGACACAACCATAAGTGCAGCCATGCTGGCGGCGGCATCACATATTTAAATGGAAATTAATGAAGCTATTCACACGAGACGCGACTTTCAGTACAGCCATCATAAGAAGCAACTATACTGGTGGCGTGACTGGTTGTCAGGAAAAAATGGTGATGCCACGATGGAGCTTCTTTTTAAGAATGGCATTCTGAGGACTTCGGGAAAGAGTAAACTGTCACAAAGCTCAATTTGAGTGGAATCCAAGCACTTCCAATTTAGCCCCCCACCCTGATTTTTATTTAATGGGGTTTGTGAAAAACCGTGGTTTTGCTAACAACCCTATAAACAATATGGAATTGAAAGAAATGGACAGAGTGTTGTTTTATTTCATTGTGGTATCCCATCTGGCGACTACTAATTAGGCTATATTAAAAAACAAATAACAATATCTAAATAACACATAACAACGATAAAAAAGAAAAAGACTAAAAAAATAACAACAACGAGAAAAAGAAATAAGGCAAGAAGGAAGCATGCTCCAGCATCGGAGGTAGCCAGCCTCCCTCCGGCGCAGGAACATGCAACTACAAAAATAAACACACCAAAAAGGTCAAATAAAGTGGAGGCCAGCCTCCTTCAACAACTCATCGGTGTGCACAAATCCATCCCGAGTACAAGGGAGAAGCAGTAGCCACCCTGTTCGTCCCTGTACCGGGAGAGGTAACGTGCGTGGAGATCACCCAGACTGGGACATTCAACAAGAATGTGCCGAACAGTCTGTAGGACAACGCAGTCTTCACAGTACGACGCAGGCGAGCACTCCATCAAATGGCGTTGCGTCCCGTGAGTGTCTCTAATTCGGAGACGATAGAAAGCAACCTAAAGCCGTCGTGGCATTGATGGGGGGGGGGGTCCATGGGAACAGTCGCAGTTCAATGGCACGTAACTTTAAGTTCCCCTCAACCGTCTCCTATCTTATTTGCCAAGCAGTCCGGAGAGCTGCCCGTATTTTTGCCATGTCATCGGTGTGAGGAAGAGCGAAACGCTGGCCTGGGTGCCCAGTCATCGCGGACTCTTTGGCGCCCTCATCGGCGCGCTCATTCTCCGCAATTCCTACACATCTAGGAAACCAACAGAACATAATCTCGACATTCGCCCGGCTCGCCAAAAGCGTGGCATCACGGATATCATAAACCAAGGGATGCGGAGATTCCAATGCCTCGAGAGAAACCAGGGTGTATTGTCACTCGCTATAAATCACAATCTGGTCTCCGAACCGGGTACGTCGCGTAATCTCCCGTATCGAGCGGTGTATTTCAACTAGTTCGGCCGTGAAGACAGATCTAGCGCCTGGCAGAACCCTGCTGACTTCAAACAGAGGGGATGCGGCATGGAAACTGACCCCCTCTTTGGATTTGGAGCCATCCGTAAACACTGGCCTGTTCCAGCGTGACACGAAGTGTGCTCCAAAAAGGTCAAATACAATACTCCTGGCACTGTAGAAGCTTTGGGAGCAGAGGCGTGGGGACAAATAGTCAAAGGTGGTACCCTCCTTAGTGGCGTCATGGGCAGAACCAGGGGCGCCACCAGCCCGAGAGCTATACCTAGCTCTCGAAATTTCCTAACCCTAAGTGTTTAGTTGGATTTAGGGTATGAATGGCGTCTTTCGGCGGCATGGGAACCGTCGAGATCAGCTGCGGATGCAGTGAGAGCTGTTGGCGACTGAGGGTGGTGCCAGGCTTGCGCCTAAGGGTGAACAATGCACTCTCCACGGCGATAAGCGAGTGGCATCTCCCCAGCATCGACAAGTAGGCTCTCAATGGGGGAAGTGCGGAAGGCATCGGTCGCCAGGCGAAGGCCAGTTTGTTGGATCGAGTCCACCTTCCGGAATACACATTGGGCTGCGGATGCATAAAACTCGCATCCGTATTCAAGCTTCGAACGATAAAATAAGTAATGCAGTAGACCTATCAGCGCTCCAGGCGCTGAACGTCACGGAACGGAGAATATCCATGGCGCGGGTACAAGAGACCCTAAGGCTGCGAATATGACCCTCCAAGGTAAGGCGTCGGTCAAATACTAGACCAAGGAAACGCTGAGATACAATACTTCCAGGCGCACCCCATTAAGATACAACTCTGGTTCAATGTAGAGCCGTGGATGGCGGCAGAAGTACACCATCTTAATCTTGTCCAAAGAAAACCGAAGCCTGTTGGAGTGGACGCTCCAGAGTTGGCATCTGCGCCGCGCCAAAAGAGATCGAAAGGTCATCCACGTAGAGCGTATCGAGAACATCTTCAGGCAGCACCAAGTTGATACCGTCGATGCTCAGGGCAAAGAGTTTGACACTGAGGACACTACCTTGCGAGACACCATCTTCCTGCTCCATAGGGCGGGATGGGACTCCCACCACCCGCGAGCGGAATCGGCGATCTCGCAAAAATTCAGATATAAAGATTGGGAGGCGTCCCCTCGCCCCTATCGTATGGAGAGCCTCCATGATACCGTATCACCATGCGGTATCATAGGCCTTCTCCAGATCGAAAAACACCAGGGAACGAAGGAAGGCCTCGCCGACGGCATTTTCCAGTCGGAGCAGAACATCCGACCTGGACTGGAACTTGTGGTAGCCGCACTGTGCAGAAGACAGATGGCATCCGCAGTCTAGAAAACAATTTCTCCATCAACTTGCACACGCAGGAGGTTATATAGATTACGCGAAAACCGGCCGAGGTCGAGTGGTCTCGCCCCGGTTTGCGAAAAGCAAGCACAGTAGCGATTCGCCCGGAATCTGTGAGGATACCCTCTACCAAGATCCTGTTGAACAAATCTAACAGGAAGGTCATGCCTCGCATACCAAGGTGTCGAAGCATCGCGTACGGTACATCGTCTGGACCAGGGTCGGTATTCGCGCACGAAGTGAGAGCGGAACGCAGCTCACTCAAACTAAACCTGGCGTTGAAAGGTTCTCCGCCTCTGGAGGTAAGTCAAGTCAGCGGCCTTTTGCGACATAACGACGCGTATTTAAGGCTGGCGGAGCAGCATCTCGGCTACAGAATGCGGATAAAGCGGTTACAAAGGAATCCACCACGGACACAGGGTCCGAGATTGCGGTCCCATTCTCCTCGAGAACGGTAGGGGGGGGGATCCTTCGAGAGCTTGCCCCGAATCCTTTTGAATCACTTCCACAGCTCTGCTAGAGGGGTCTTTCCGGTTAAGTGAAGACACATATGCCCGCAAAGAAGAGCGGCTGGCGTGAAAAACGGCCAGACGTTCTAGGAATAGTAGTTATTTCCACGGCGATGAGGTTGCCGGAGAAGAACTCAACAGCCAGCCTCATCTACCGCCCTAAACTCCTCTACTGAGATAGAGAAATTAGTCGTTTTCTTAAATGCGGACCACCGCGCCCGTGCCAAGCGACACCGGTGCGACAGCGGCGCAGAAAATGATATTTGAATGGAAAAATGATCACTATCATGAAGTTCATCGACCACCCCACTACCCAAAATTACGGTGTGCATCTGGAGAGCACAAAGATATGTTGAGCAGGAAAATCAATGGTTCTCGGGCAGTGATTCGTAAACTCATCCACATTTAGGAAACCCATCTTCAGCTCGTCGATCAGGTCGCAAGGACTTGACCCTTGGGATTAATTGAGTAGTCTTCACAGAAGGGGTGTCTACCATTCAGATCTCCGAGCAATAGAAAGGGCCTTGGCAAACGTGCCACCACCCGGCAGAAGTTAACTGACGGTGGAATGTACGCGGAAATAACAGTATACCTCCTAACCAGGTGCAGCTGCACAGCTACTGCTTGAAAGGAGGTATCTAAAGCAAAGAGAAGAACGGAAACATCACGCCTGGTGTAAATTGCGTATCCTCATGTCCGATACCCATCCCGTGGAAGTGGGTCACAAAATCGTTATACCCCGAGAGGGGTTGCAGAGAGCACGGGTAAGGCATGGTCTCATTCAAAAGGATAGCTAACGGGGAACGGGACGAGGCGAGTCTAGGCAGTTACTCCCAGTTGGCCCGAAATCCGCTGCAATTCTATTGAAGGAATATGCCCTCCAAGTCTAGCTTGGAGGAGATGCGGGTTTTTGCCGGGGCTGGGTTTGAACCCTTTGTGCCGCAAGCTTTTCCAGGGCAGAACCCGAGGTAGGTAGAATCCGCAGAATGGTTCGGAATGGGCGTGGAAGCGACCGTGCTTGTAAGCCTGGAGGGGCCATGAGCAGAGGGTGTCTTTCTTAACATTTAGGCATAGGACGTTCGAGACAGCGCCGGGCGTGCCAAGACCAAGTCCTTAGCCCGCAAAATAAGGCCCTATCCGTGGCCTGAACGGCTAGGATTTCCTTCTCAAGAAGATACGCTCCATATTGCATCGAATAAGCAGGGTGTGGCTCTCCGCAAGTTACACACATGGCCGCACACGATAGCAGCGATTAGTATGGCCAAAGCGGTGACAGTAGTAGCACCTCCGTGGCAGTGGCGTGAATATCTTCACGCGATAGCGATACCAACCGGCACGCACCGACTCAGGGTTCTTGTCACTGTCGAACGTGACGAAGATTGTAGGAGTGTTTTCTCATCACACGTTCGACCTTGATCGCGCCATGGTCGGCCACCTCTAAGGTGATGTCATCTATGGAGTATTCAACGAGTTCCCTCGTATAAACTACTCCTTTCACGAAGTTCATAGGAGAGTGCGGCGTCACACTCACAGGCGTGACGTTACATCAAGTGTCCGAAGGTCACTAATCATCGCCACCTCGGAGGGATTCGACGCCATCTCCCCCTAAGATATAAAAGAGCCCATTTGAAGTTCTTTTTAAATCTTTTAATGCTGCTGGACCGGCATCCGTGGAGGAAGAGACGTGGGCGGGTATACTAACCCCATGCACACTTGTCGCGCACGCCTGCAGGACATTAAGGGGCACAGGCCGAAGGGCTCTGGCGTCATTTGCTACCCTAATAGGGTTAGCCCTATCGAGCTGCCCCAACCGGGAGCTGCCAATTATGGGCCGCCTGCCTGCATTCTTAGCAGTCCCCTTGGAAAATAAATGTGGGACTTCCGCTGGAAAAAAGTGACAGGGAAAGCGGAGTCCCCTGCACCCGTAGGCAAAGGAGAGAAGTAAGCCTCCTCTCCGGTAGAAGAAATTTGGTGGGTCCTCTGAGAGAGCACGGAGGGGTGGACCTCCATTTTTTTCAGAGGCCAACCAGAGAAAGTCGTAGGAGAAGTTGTATGGAAAGTAAGGAAGCATGGTAAGAAGACAGGGTGTCAGAAAGAAGGAGAAGAAGCTAAGCTGGGGCCGGACAGGGCGCTCAGTCCCCTTAGCACGGTGGCCAGAAAAGCAAATCGCCGCGCCCCTTACGGGGGAAATGAACAGAGAAGATATATAATTAACCCCACGTGCTGTTTGCAAAACTGTGATACCACACTTGATTTTAAAATCCAAAAGATTGTGTGAATAAATGGTCGTCTGCAATACATAATCATGCTATAAATTTAGCAAGAACTTAGTGATGATATTTTAAAAAGTGGTGAAAAATATAATCATCAATTATATATGAATTGTTCATAAAATTTGAATAAAACTGTTTTAATTTATGATCTTTCTTTGGCGAGGCCTGTTTTTTAGTCATCCTATATATGTGTATTCACCATGAGCCAACCGTTGTTCTTGCCTTATAATCGTGGAGACTAACCAATCACAGGTTAAAATAAATTCTTCGGGGTTTATACGGATATTTTTTTGAACAGAGCTCAGTAGGCTGTTGAACAGAAACTTGGGTCTGATCCTGGTTGGGGCCGTGTGAGTTACTGAATCGCGATAAATATAGTGTCATCTGGGATGATACCACAAAAGTTTACATTGTAGATGCACCTTCAAGAATAATTTGCAACCCGTGAAATTTCAATTGTGCACAGCTATGCTAGATGCGAAATAGTCTTTTTCATCCTTCTCGCTATAAGCAAGACATCAACATATGCAAAACGGAATCTAAATCCATCAAATGGTTTATGTAACAATGAAAGAATTGAGAACTGTTACATACGTTACTTGCGATCGTGAGCCATTCAAATGATCCTAGTGAGGATACTATCACAGTTTTCTCTATCAAGCTCCTTTGCATTCGAATTTATAAAAATGCCTCTCTTTAACTCAATTTTAGAAAAGAACTGGCAGCCTTGAAATTTGGCTGTAGCTTCTATGGGGAAAGGGGGAGGGACATTGACCTAAGTTCTTAATTTCCAAACGCCTGAGGTCAAGCATGTACTGATAAAGAGATTTTGCGAGTTGTAGGTTGTTAGTGCGGAACGAGCTCTTCTTATTGAGTTGGCTTCTTAAACTATAAGATGATGGCGGCAAGCTCCTGTTTAAGTGGATATGGGAAATGTTCATTAGGACGGTGTTTGCTCTCTTGTGATTGATCTCTCAAAAGCAAGGACTGAGAATGTCGCTAAGTAGTTTTGGGCGATTCCCGCCCCCAGAATTTCCAAGGCTTTCTAGATGTGGTATGAGCTTTGCGACGAAGCAGTACCACAAAAGTTTTTCGTTGACGCTGCTTCCCAGAGTGGCCTGAACCTACAGAGGAGTTAGATGCCTTGTAGGGGTGAGAGCTTATCAGAGTGGGATAAGATCTCCATATTTTGGGCAACAGTTAGTGTGAACTTCTCCAGAATTTCAGTCTTCAAGGCGTGATAGGTGTATGTGCCATTCGGGTCGTTGACGTCTATCTCTGCAAGAAAGTGTTCTAACCAGCGATTTTAATATCTGTTGGTGGCTAGTTAACTTTTCTAACTTGTAAAGCAGTTTCCCCTTGGTGAACCACGAAGTTGGTAATGAAGCTTGTAATTGCTTCGGAAAGATAGAGTGCACAACAGGAATTCCTGGGTGAGTGAGTGTTGTTTCTTGTAGGTCATGATGTTGCTGCCCGGTCATTTTGACTCATGCATGCATGGTAGAGTTTCTGTTTGTGGCTCCTTGATTAATATTTCTTTGTCAAGGAGAGGTAATGATCCGGCATTGGAAGTTCCAATGCACAAAGTAAAATAAGAGTTAGTAATTTAATGGCATAAAAAGCGAAAAAAACAATTGGCAACTGAAGTACCTATTTTTAATTCGAAAATTGGGGTGGTAGGTACAAGGCTGGCTTCAAGCGGGAGCAGCCAATAGCGGATATAGGTATGGTTTTCTTGCATCGTGGATTGACGTTGGCTGGTTGTGTAAAAGAACGTGTGTCTGTTCCTATCTTAATTGCTATTTGCTTTAAAATTCATCATCATTTCAGGCAGTCGGCTTCTACCCCCAATACTGTTGAGAAAAACCCTTTCTCATTTGATGAAATTTCCCGATCTTTTATAATTTGTTTCTGAATAAGCAGGGTATTTTCCTGCTTGAAATTCTGTTATAGGAATGGGGAAAGACTGTGGAACGCATGGTTTGAAATGGAAAATGTTTGTAAGCAAGATAGGGCAATATTCAAGGGAAGAACAATTATTGTGTTTGTGGCAAGCAGCTATTTAGTCGGGGTTCGCCGTCCTACACTTAAGGGCAAGGAAACTTTATGGCAATGCGAAGCGGAGACGATTCAACTATATGCATCTGGCCAATGGGAAACAAAAAGGAAAAAAATGTTTAAAAGTGAGACTATTTTCGTCAAAATAAGTTTCGCAAGGGTTTAATAAAGAAAGCGGTGATTTTAGAGGAAATGAAAATCTAGTTTCAAAAGAAAAGTCTACGTCGGGTGCTAGAGATCGGGATGAGTCGCATCTCTCCTGAACCTCCACCTTTGTAGGAGCATATAAATGAAAAACGCAGTTAGAAGAGAGAAATGTAAATCGAGTAATTAACAGCTCATACCATAGTGACATAAAGGGGTTTTAGCAAAAAAAAACCATACAAAACAAACATTTTAATTCAGAGTGAGCTGACCAAAAGAAACATAAATTGCCTGAAAACTGGTAGCTGCGATCGTTTTTTGTTCTATTCATAATTGTTTGCAACCTGGAAATTATATTTTTTTTAGAAACCTTATAAACCACAAAGAAAGATGCTGAATTTTGTTTTTTATTTATACTAACACGCTACAATTATTTAATGTTTAGCCTATATTTCGAATCATTTCGCCACAAATGTAGTTTTAAACAGAAATAGAAGTGAGAAATAGCGAGAACACTGCTTAAAGCGCAAATCTCCCATTTCTCGCGAAAATCCCGACTGAGCTTGATAGATTCCCCACTCAAAACAGTTTTCGAAATCGACAAATATACATTTCTATTGAATTTCTTTGTCTATAAAATAGAAGAAACTTTTCTGTTCGTTTGTCTTTTTGTCGAGGATTACCTGCAAATGCTGATTTCCCATGACACCTGCAGGAGTCGTCCAATAAAATGGAACGGGGATTGTGGTTGTATCGGGCAAGAGTTTCTAAACAGAAAGGATTTTGACAGAAGTGCGAACTTCTCTGTGCTTAATTCAAATCTATTTATGTATCTATCGATCTGATATATATATATATATATATATATATATATATATATATATATATATATATATATATATATATATATATATATATGTATATAAATATATATATATATATATATATATATATATATATATATATATATATATATATATATATATATATATATATATATATATATATATATATATGAAGAGAGAGAGAGAGAGAAAAAGAGAGAGAATGGAAAAATAAGCGACACACCGCCTACGTACAATGAAAGGATACAAAACACTGGGCAAGAAAAAAAGAAATACATATCAGAATAGAGGGTGTCGTAGGATCATGTAGTCCTCACTGACCTTTGCTGCCTCCCCCCTAGATGTTGGGGAAGGGGTCAACAAACATATATAGGGAAATGTCTCCCTGTTAAGTGCGTGGGAATTAAAGACGAGTGCAAATTTAATATTGGCCGACTTTGATACTATTTCAATAGGTTTCCAGTGGTTATGGGATACAAACAAGCGAAACAAAATAAACTATAATACTATACAAACAACAAATGAGATTAACAAGAATAATACGCTTTATTAATTACGTTAATCGTTCGGCAAATGAAAATTGAATTGAATTTACAAAGAATGATATTGTCTGACCCGTACGAGGCACAATTAATTACCAGACAGGGATTGAGAGGAGACTATGAAGTGAGTCTTGCGGTCGGGGAGCGTCACACTCTTTGACGATTAAAGAGAAAATGTAATGGTTTACGATTTTCTGGCGGAGACCTCGAGTAGTCACTCGGGGGAGTATTCTTCTCGGGGAAGCGTAGCTAAGCGCGTTATTCTTGACTGAGTCCTTCGTCATTGACCTCCGTCGTTCCGAATAATGGTTTCCTTGGATGATTCCAATGACCTCTCAAGATGCTGCGTGAGTACTATGAGAATACTGCGTGAATCTTGCTCCCGTGAAAGCGGCGAGGATACAGATTGCGTGAAAGTGGCATGGATACAGCTCGCGTCCCGAATACTCTGAGAATACTCATTTGATCATTCCCGGGCTGGAAAATATATACGACTCCGACAGAAGCGATCCCGACTCTGTCCCAAAGACACAGCGGCGATGGTTTTAGCGCCACATCGCTAAATGGTGTCCTGGCGCCGGTTTGACTCGTTATCGCTCCGGAAGTTTCCTGAAGGGTTCCGATGGATTGTTCTTCATCCGTGTGATACTTATTTTTCTCTTTGTCTGCGCGATACGCTTTCTCTCTCTCTCTCTCTCTCTCTCTCTCTCTCTCTGACACGAAGGATTAAAATCAGGTACAGAAAGGGTAGAGACAGAGAGATAAAATCTCTACCTAAATACCAATGTATGAGAGTGTGTGTGTGAAATGTAGAAATATGTCACATAGCTATGAATACTTACATACGCAAATATATATATATATATATATATATATATATATATATATATATATATATATATATATATATATATATATATATGTATATATATATATATATATATATATATATATATATATATATATATATATATATATATATATATATATATATATATATATATATATATATATATATAACATTTCTCAGGTTAGGGTCGTCCAATGCTTTGCAGTGTGGCGTTTGATGGCTCCGTCGTGGAGATGCGCTGTTAGTCGGCCGAGACAGGGTTGTAGAAGTCATCCCAATATACGAGGAAGTGTAGTGCTCAGAGTCAACGACGTTGCATTTAAATTCGTACAAAAGATTACACTCTTGCAAGTGACTTGTCGCGGGAAGGCAGCTATTTTTTATGACGAGGTCGCGAGTTTTCTTTGGTATGTAATAAATTGCTAATTTAATTTGGCTTGTTTGATAAGTGGAGGATAAAATTCTGGCCTATTATGGCTTTCAGGACCTTTTTGTTCTCCTTATATCCTTTGTTCTTGGGTGCTTGGTACTAAAAGTCTATTGTACTTGGTCTGTCATTTTTCTGCCTTAGTTTGTGATATGACTCCATTTTTTGCTTTATACGAGGGTCGGTCAATAAGTTTTGCAATTCGGATATAAGGAAACGAGATATGAGGAAAAGTGTTTTTATTATTTTTTCAATATAACTACCCTCGACTTCAATACACTTGCGCCACTTGTTTCTGAGGCTTCGAATTCCAGACAACCAGAAATCTCCCGACTGCTTTTCAATCCACTCCTGGATGGCGAGCTGGATATCTTCATCGTCTCTAAACCGGAGTCCACGCAGTGCAGCCTTGAGCTAGCGGAATAAAAAGTAGTTGCTGGGGGCAAGACCTGGACTGTAGGTGGGATGGTTGAGCTCCTCGAATTCGCATACGCGCAGGGCAGCTTGTGCAACTCTGGCCTTGTGGACTTTGACGACGTTGAAGTCGATCATGGGGCGTGACGTTTCTAGGGACCCAACAGGCAGAGACCTTGGTCATGGCCAATTGTCGTGGATGATGTTCATAACACTTCCATGTGATATTCCAAGTTCTCGCTCGATTTCTTCGACCTTCACCCGTCGATTTTTAAGGATCATCCTCTCCACACGGGCTACATTGTCCTCGTTGGTCACGTCTGACGGGCGTTCTGGACGAGGTCATCTTCAAGGGACTCACGACCATGGCGAAACTCCCAATTCTAGCGAGCAATGGTTGCATAGGAAGAGGCGGTGTCGGTGTACACTGCAACCATGCGTTCATGGATCTCTTTTGCATTCTTGCCTTCCTTGGTCAAAAATTTGATCACTGCGCGGTGCTCAAACTTCTCCATTGTTGAAAAATTTGTGACTGACGATCTGCGATCAGCTACTGCTTCTTAATTGATGAGGCAGGAGTGTGCGGTTGCAGGTCCTGACTTGTCAAAACTTGTCCTAACACCCTCACAAACAGCCATCTCCCTTCCTCTGTTTTGCCCTACCGATTCGCAAAACTTTTTTACCGCTCCTCGTAACATTATCGATTGACTTTTGTGGGTAGCTGCTGTTGACGAGCAGCTTAGTTACTCTCTTTATGTTTGTATCAAGTGCCATCTAGTTTGAAGAATGATAGAAGGCTCTATTGATGAGGGCCTTTATTACGAAGTTTTTGTAACGGTCCGGACATTCTGAAGATCTGCTCATCCAGAAGCCCAGATTTGTTGATTTGACGTAAACTTCAGTCGTAAAATGTGTGTTTTTGAGACTGGACGAGGACGTCGAGAAATGGTAACGTTGAGTTGTTTTCTTCTTCATTAGTGAACTTGCAGGATGAATTTTCCGTGAAAGTTTGAATAAGGCTAAGGACCAGGCTAGGGCTATTTGCGTTGATGAATATGTCATCAATATATCGGGCGAAGATCGGTGGTTTCAAGGAAAGATTCTTCTTGAAAATGGCATTCTTCACTGTTCCCTTGAAGAAGTTGGCGAATAGAACACCCAGTTGAGATCCCAACGCCACTCCGTCGAGTTGCACGTACATATGATTATCAAGGCCGTAGAAAGGCGCTTCTTTGGTTCAAGCCTTAAGGAGTTGTCGTAGAATTTCTTCAGAGATTGGTAGGGGTATTATCCTCAGTGTGGTAGATTTTCTGGAAATCAGCTCGATGGTTTCATCTACCGGAACGTTGGTAAACAAGGATTCGTCGTCCATTGAAGATATAAACCCGGCTGGTTTGGAAATTTCGAGGATGTTAAGAAAGTCTTCTGTTGAAGGTAAGCTGTAATCAGATGATATATAAGGGATAATGAGCGAGTTGAGGACTTTGGTTAGAGGATAGGTCACCGTAGGTGTCTGGCTAGGATGGGTCGAGTGGGTAATCCGGTTGTGGGTCTTAAAATTTCCGTAGGCGTATCCTGGTTTGTCGTCTCCTTCAATTAACTACATTGCGAATTGCGAATTGTTAAAAGTGAGTAGGTGTGTGTGTAGATAAAAGAAATATTGTGGTGAAAAGAGAAAGTAGTGTGGGAGAGTTACAAAGGGATGCTAGAGCCTGGTGATCAGGCCTATCGCTTTCAATATTTTATTTGTTGTGTGTTTGCTTTGTTGTTTTCGTTCTAGTTTTTATTTTTATGGCGTTCGAGCCATTTATCTTATATAAAATTAATGTTCCTGGGTATGTAGTACGCATTTGCTGTCGTTGTAATACAGTACTTTAAGTTTGTGCTCATTTTATTTGTTATTATTTATTTTGTAGTGTGTGTACTTTTGTGTTATTTGTTTCTTCTTTCTCAAAGTCTTGTTTGTTGAGTTTATTGTCGATAGTCGGTGTGTTTCCATTATTCAGGTACTGTTCTCTTGATCATTTTTTTGTCATTATCTTTGGCAAAATACAATCCTTTTCATGCGTAGAATGGCACTTCAGCTCCACCAGCCAATAGTCAGGTGGGGTGGGGGGTTGGGGGGGGGAAGGCTCGGAAATCTGGAACTACTTATAGCTTTTCTGTTCTGGTTAATCTTTTGAACGATTTCATCGTTCAATTCTCGATTTACCAGCTTTTGCATATTCCTTGTCCGTTCTTCGATGGCAACATTAATCGGAATTAACCCCGCCTCCCAGTGCAGCTCTTTTTGGCATCTTCTATCTCGCTTCCGTGTAACTGTGATTGAGTACACACTTTGTTCGGCATCTCTTGTAATTTCCTCTTTTTTGTCTTCGAGACATTGCACTCCGTGGTCTAGGGATATCATCTATTCCCCACTCTGATATTAGATAGTAGTTTCCTGACAATGGAGACTACTTTGAACTTTTCTTGGTTAGTTTGAATCTTCCATTGTGCCTCATAGATGTTTAGTCTCTCGGTTTCTGCTGCTTTCACACGAGCTTGCGTAGGCGCGTTCCTACATGGACAAGTGACTATCTGGCTACAAGGATCGGCGAATTGAAATTGAGGCAAGTGGGGTTCGCAGACGCTGGGGCATCTGCGGCGTAAATCGAGTAGAGAGTGGGGGAACCCCCCCCCCCATGCGGGAGGCACGCAGTGAGCAGAAACTTCAGTCCATCCGTGCACACTAAACTGACATACACCGCCCTTTGCATGACATAGTTACACAGAGTTCTTTCTAAGTTTTCACTTATGCCCATCTGCAATCTCCGTTGCCACACTTTATCAAACGCCTTTAAAACATCCCGACAAGCAATGTCCACCTAACTCCTTTCCTGTTTGTCTTGGGCAAGCTTTTCCGTGATGGCATTTATCGCCATCTCTTGCTTTTTTCTAAACCCGAATTGGTGTGGGTTGTAGAGGGAGTTTTCCGCCAGGTGAGCTACCAGTCTTCAGTTGAGGATCTTCTCAAAGAGCTTCCAGCCAAATTCTATTAGTGAAATTGGCCGGTAGCTATCTATCAACCTCGGGTCATTCCCGCGCTTCGGCAAGAAAATCATTTTGGCCGTTTTGTAAGCATCTTGAAAGTATCCCGTGTTAAGACAGGCGTTAAAAATCCTCCTCATTCCTTCGATGACGTTTCCGGTGCCTTTTCAAAGTTTAATTTTGTAAACCCCAATTGTTCTCGGGCTTTTTGACGAATTGAGCGGAGCATGCTAAGTAGTTCCTCTTCGGTAATCTCGGCGTCTCCGTCGCGCTATCTATCCACCTGGTGGTGAGGGTGCGTCCCATGTATTTGGTCGTTAAGTTCGTCTATGATATTGCTTTCAAACTCTATATCATAATCCTCGTTTTCCTCTTCAGTTATAGTGAAAATGCTTTCCCAATAACTTTGGAATATCTCTTCAGTTTTTCTTTCTCCTATTTCAAGGTTTCCATCTTCTGTTAGTATTTAAATCTTCTTCTTCTTCCCATTCGATCATTTGATACGTCTGATTTTATTCTAGAAATCTTTGGGAGATGCCTCGTGATCGAGATTATCGATCACAACCTTCCATCGTCTCCATTGTTATTCGAGAATCAACTGGTTGAGTTTTTATTTGATCTCTTCACTTCGTTGTATTTAGTCAATTGATGCATTCCTAATGTTGACCTAATACAGTAATTTCAGTTCGCGGTATAATTCCTTCGTGTACTCAGTTCATCTATATGTTGAGATGGTCTTGTACTCGGACTTAGGAATACAAGCTCTATCCGCGTTGATGAGATGGTTATTAAGGTCGTTGAGTGCCTTGTTAATCTCTCGAGAATTACCTCATCCAAGTTTTGTGGATGGTAGGCCTCGAGAAGGCGCGCGTAACGTGCCCAGTCTGCTTTTCTGTAGTTCTTTCTAACCAATGCTGGGACTGGTATAGGGTTCCTGTTGATGGCAAGCAGGATCCCTACATGATCAATACATAGTAGCTGGATAGGCTCCATGTAGTAATTAAACGCTAGCTGACGATTAGCCAGACATATGTCTGGTTTTGTAGTACTCCCTCTTCTGAGAAAAGGTGGGGAAGTCGGGGCCTATTTGCTGGACAATATTTCTGTCTATCAAGATGTTTACGGTTTTTCCGATTCCACTGAAGGCCCTGTAGCCGGATTCTCCCCATTAATAGAGTGGGGGTTCTTCTGCAAAATAAGCCAGTGAGAAAGTGCATTTATAAGTACCATCTCCTTGGCCGCTGGTACTCGGTGGCTATGAATAGCTTACCGATGTATAGCTCGACCTCAATCACGAGATAGGATTCGTCTAGATTTATGATTGGCTTGTATTTGATCCCTTTCTGAATCGAAATAGCGGTGACGACGAAGCGCTCTTGCGAGAGATTTGTGATCAACGCATCGTAATTCCAGATCTTCATCTTTGAAATTCTAGGTGCGATCTCATGCTCAGAAATTAAGATGATTTCTGCATCAATTTCTCTGAATACATTTCCGTAAAGAGCCCTTTAGTCGTCCAGCCATTGGTATTAATTTCCAAATTTTTTATTGCGATCCTTAGCATGATGAATTGTGCTTACTGATGTTTCTTCTTATTTTTGGCATGTGTGCTTAGGCTTTTCACTCTTCGGTAGAGGACTTGGAGTCTCGGATTTACTCTTCGTCGCTCGTGTACGAGTGCATGGGCCCTCGTCACTATCCGAAGAGATAGATCCTTCCTTATCTTCTTGTTCGTTTTCATCTTCTTCTTCCTCCTCGGATTCCTCTGATGAGGGAGATTCGACCATAGCCTATAGTCCAGATTTTACTTTGGAGTTGTTCCTTATGATGAACTCCTTGAATGACTTGGAGCATTCGGGGTCCACGGGCATGATGACTGTGGTCAGGTTGTTTGCATTTAGCAATGCATTAAGAACCTGATTGTAGCCCAGAGGCTTTAATTTGTTAGCCACATTTGCGTGGGTAATGCAGATTAAGATCTTCGCACTTAGATCTCCCGTAATTATGAATTGCGACGGCGATGCCCTTGTTGTTTCTTTTTTTTGGTAGTGCTCGCGTATATTATTTCTATAGCCTTATTCTCTTCCTCTTCCTTCTTTTTTTAAAATTTCATGGCGTTTGGGGCAGTGTCCCACCCCATCACAGTTCAGGCACTTCTTCCTGCTTTCACACTTGTCAAATCTGTGTCCTCCTGTGGCGCATTCACTGCACCACAGCTTGTCCTTTGCTGAGCAGGTCATAGTCCTGTGATTTTACAGTTTATAGCATACAAAGTACATTTGTATGCTATTAAACTTCTGTTATATATTCTCGCCTGGTATCCTCATGTTAAACTCCAGGAGCCCGTCCGTCGTCGCTTTTCTGGCCATGTTGATGGTGGAAAAAGTTATCTTGAACACGTGGATGTGTTCGCGAACTTTTGCCCATGGTTCCTCCTCGTGATTTTCACCTTGAGTTCTTCACTTGAGTTTTTGCCGACCAAACTCTCCACTTTGTTGCAAATCATACTGCGGTTTGCTGCAACATGTGAGTGAGTCTTAGCCTCTAGTCCTATGTTTTTTGAGTTTGGTGGCTCCCTCTTCAGATAGGAGCCGGTCCACGTTCTTTGTTTCTGCACAGATGGCAATAAATCCCGATGAAACTTCAATCAGTGCCACCTTTAGTTCGAGGTAGAGCGTTCAGCATAATTTCCTTTTCTCGGGGGCTTTTGTTCCTTGAATGGTTATGAGGGGGACCCTGTTAGTGAGGGTCTCCATGGTCTTCTATGTCCACTTGGTTTTTATTTTTCTTCCGAATTCAAAGTGTAATTATTTTGTATTTTGTGGTAGAAAAGATGTGAAAAGGGTAGTAAAGATGGTAACGGTGTAGGTCGGTGAGTTCCTAAAAATTGATGTGAACGCTCCCGTCCATTTTCCAGTTGGTTCCCCGCTCAGATGATGCCACGATAATGGGTGATGATGGAAGAATGGGATAAGTCGTGGATGGAAACCTCGAAAGGGTTTTCATATGGTGGACTTGATGGAGGTAGCGGCTGAATCAACTGCCTCTACCTTGGTGCCACCTCCTTCCGGGTACTTACGCCCAAACCACTTCCAAATAAATAGAGGCGGGTGCTACTTCCCTTTATGATTCTGGCCGGGTCCCTCGGATAATGGGGATTTCTCCATCACCCGAGACTTGCATTTAAGTTCCAATTTCGAGAAAATTTATGACTTATGCTTCCGCTGTGGGCTAATCATCAAACCAGTTTTCACGTAAGCCCTTAATTATGTCAGTCCAAGTGGCCGGCATAGTTAAGGCGAAATCAATGAATGGCAGATATCTGAGGCAGGTTCCTATGCAGGTCGATGGAGGGGTGCTGCGAGGTTTGATTATGAATTTCCCGATTAAAAATCTATTATTGAAATCTCTTTCGTAAAGGTGAAATGAAATTCACCACAAGACTGCCAGGTATGCTGTTTTCTCCGTCAGCGGTGCTCAGAGTCATTTACTAGGCCAAGTAAGTGCTTTATCCGAGACGTATATTAACAATGCGTGTGGGCCGAATGTTCGTCCGTCACTGCCCTTTTTTTAGGGGAGAAAAAGTACGGCTCAAGGGTGCTCCTCCCGTCTGCTTCCCTCCCACTTTTGGGGGCGCAGAAGAGGAGGTTGCCCGTGGCCGACTTGCTCCTGCAGAAACTTCCCACACTTCTGACTCTCAGTTCAAGTGAACCGATAGGGAAGTGCTTAATGGGAAGTTGGAACAAGCTTTAGAAGAGGGTTTATAGCTATGGGAGATGGAAAAGTTTGAAGTTTAAAAGAGAATAGATTAGTGAGGAAGGAGCTTGAGCAACCTCGGTAGTCAAAGGTGAAAAGGGAATACCCATGCCCAAAAGGCAAGGGGGACCTGCTGATTAACGTGGATTCCAAACCACCGTCCTGCATTCATTCATCATTCTTACTTTCTTTCACACACGTTTATCATCTATGTTCTTCATACAGTAGCGGGAGGACGGCGTAAGCTCTCTTCCCTTTACTCTTCCTCTTTCAGTCGTGTGTTTATTGTAGCATTCATGCCGTTTTGAGTTATCTTAGCTCTGAGTTTTGTTTATGTATTGTTATGTTACTTATTTACTGGTTTTACTTTCTGTACTTTTCTTCACTTCTGTAGTGTGGTTTTCTGTTTGTTACTTTCTTGAATCTTCTTTTTCGTGTTCATTTTAAGTTGCTTTTCCTTTTCACTACTCCTATTGTTATCACTTATTTCACTTTAGTTTGTTGTTTTACTTAACTTTCCCATTACTTTAATTTGTTATTAAGTTAATTTCAATCTAGTTCACTTATTTCACTTTATTCACTTGTTTTGCTGTTAACTTTCACTTTCATTTTTTGTTAAACTTTTTAATACTATAGTTACTTATTAGACTTTTTGGTTCACTTTGTTCGTTTTATTTCTGCTTACACTTCTGATCTTCTTTGATTGTCTTCTTAGTCGTTTTTTTCTTCTTATTTTAGTTAATTAGTTTCGGTTGTCTTATTTGGGTATCAATCCGCTGTCTTGTTTAGTTATTTAGTTGGTTGGGTTACATATGGTCAGTTAAATATTCTTGTCGTTATGCTTGTTCCTCTCATTATAAATTTCAACTTAGGTAAACATGGGTGCCTCCTCTATTCTCAGTTGTTGTCTGCCGCTGGGGAATTGAGTGTTAAAGGGGAGGCCAACTCTGGTGTTGGTGTTTTCTGCAAATATTGGAGATAGTCCGTCTCTCTTCCTCCATTTTTTCTCTGCTCTGTTCCTGATGTTGATATTGAGCGTTTCTAATCCTGCTTCTTGGTGCAAATCATGTAGTCTCCCCCTCTCCCTCCTTCGGGTGTTGGGAATTAGTTAGAGAGCTTTATTTTGTATTCTCTGGAGCTCCAGTTTTTTGTTCCTTGATTCATTGTTGATAGGAATGAGAGGCTAAAGTAGTACCTCCCTTCCAAGTGCAAGATAAAATTTTTCTTTTATGCTTCATGCTTAACCCTCTTAGATTGTAAAGTAGGTTAAACATCGCAGTTACTTTGTTCTTCATCTCCGTTATATGTTATTTGTAGCCTCTCGTTGTTATTTTTAGTTCAAGCACTTTACCTACACTGTGGGATCTGTAGTTATGATCATCGACTACAATTTTAGCTGTTTTGTTCATGGAGCTTGGTATTATTGTAAATTTCCTCTTGCTTGTCCTTATCTTCCAATCTATTTCGTAGTTATTGATGTTGCTGATCTCTAAAGCTGTTGTCCTTGCCTGAAAGTGTACGTTCCTGTACTGAGTGACGACTAGTTGGCTTATGTCGACCGCGAACTGTATGCTTAGACAATTAGGCCTTATTAGTGGAGGGAGGTAGGCTGTATATAGTGAATACAGCGTTCCTGTACTGAGTGACGACTAGTTGGCTTATGTCGACCGCGAACTGTATGCTTAGACAATTAGGCCTTATTAGTGGAGGGAGGTAGGATGTTGCTGATCTCTAAAGCTGTTGTCCTTGCCTGAAAGTGTACGTTCCTGTACTGAGTGACGACTAGTTGGCTTATGTCGACCGCGAACTGTATGCTTAGACAATTAGGCCTTATTAGTGGAGGGAGGTAGGCTGTATATAGTGAATACAGCGTAGGGCTGAAACAGCATTCCTGCGGTAGTTCAGCTTCCAATTCTAATTATGGTCTTGAATAGCCATTGATTTCCACATATGCTCTTCTGTTTGTGACGTAATCGCTGTTTATCTGGAGATTTAAGATATTATATTGCATTCCTCTGACCAAGGCTTTGTCGAATGCTTTTTCTACATCTCTCAGAACCAGATCGATGTAGTTATTCTCTGCTTTCGCCGTGGCTATTTTTTTATATTATTATGACAAGTGCTATTGCGGTGCCTCTGCCTCTTATGAATTTAATCTAAATTGGTAATCATTATAAAGGTAATTTTCTTCAAGATATTCTTTTACTCTTCTGTTTAGAATTTTTTCGAAGACTTTGTCCATGAAGTTCAATAACGATATTGGTCTGTAACTGCTGAGGTGACTTGGTGGTTTCCCTGGCTTTGGGAAGAAAATCATTTTGCCTAGTTTATAGCGATCAGGAAAGTATCCATGTTTAGGCACACGTTATAAATATTCTTTATTTTTCCGAAGATTATATTCGTTGCCTTGGTAAGATTAATTCTGGTTATGCCTGGGGGGGCTGGAGTTTTCTGCTTGAATGATTGTATTACGCCTTTGATTTCTTCTGTTGTTATCTATGCCGCTGTACCCCGAATTTCTTCCCTCCCTCGCTCTACACTTGGTGCTAGAGTAATCTTGTCCATGTTCTCCCGCAAGAAAGTGTGGACCATTTCGTCTATCTCTGGATTGAATTCTTCCTCCTCCTCTGGTGTTATGTGTTATAGACAACACTGACTTCTAGTGAATGCAAAAAAGTTCTACTGTAGTCGTCTCTTCGTGGATATTTTCTCCCCGTTCATTCTTGATTGTTATCTTTTTTCTAGGGGATCTGCCTTTTAGTCTTTTTATTAGCCTCCAGTTCTCTTTTGCTCTTCTTTCCTCGTGATTTTCTTTGTTAGGCTATCCCATATATGTCCTTGCTGTTCTTCTCTGAGATGTCTCAGCTCTTCTTTCCGTCTTCTGACTTCTTCATATCGTTCTCTATTCGGTCCGTGAAGCATTATTTGGTCTAATAATCCTCTTAGTTGTTTATTTTTTCTTTTCATTTCTTCACTCTACCGAAGATGTGGAAGAATGAGGTACATTGTCTTCGGAATATATCTTGCGTCGGCCTAAATGATTGTGCTTGTTAATCTTGAGTTCTTTTCATCTATATCTTCCAGGTTGGCGTGAGTGAGATCCTTTGGGATTAAGTTACTAAGTTCTTGTGCGTAAACTTCCCAGTTCACTTTCCTATAGTCCTTCCTCGCCGGTACTGGTACCTGTATCAGGTATTGATTCATGTGCAATAGCGTACCAACACGGTTACTGCATGAAAAGGTAACTGATTTCATGTGGGTGTTAAATGGCATATTGAAGCTACTTAGCACGAAGTCGGGCTTTGTATCTTCATTGCCTGTGACATATGTTGGGAAGTATGGTCCCCCAAGGCGCCCCCCAAGGGTCTGCCCATGCCCACCCCATCTATTTGTCAATATGTGTTATTATTGAATGTCAAGTAATTGTCCTTGACTGCTAATATAAGTATCTTTTAAAAGGGGGAGGAGTAAATACGTGGAATTGAAATATTTTGGGGGAGAAATGCTCGTTGGATTATTATATCAATAGTTTAGTCTAAGGAGATGTTTGTGAAGAGCGATGATACTTCAAAGCTACTCATAAATGAGGGGTAATAATGCCGATAATTTTGCAATTCGTTAACAAAGGAGAAACGATTTTGAATTTGCAATGGTTGGAGGAGAAAAGAGTTAATAAAAACGCTCAATATTTTGCAAGGTTGTAGGAAGAGAGATTATGAGAGGCCAGATGAGACGTAGCGG
This sequence comes from Ceratothoa steindachneri, assembly GCA_963969495.1. Taxonomy (NCBI): domain Eukaryota; kingdom Metazoa; phylum Arthropoda; class Malacostraca; order Isopoda; family Cymothoidae; genus Ceratothoa; species Ceratothoa steindachneri. The sequence goes on along the minus strand of OZ018322.1, from coordinate 170,629,003 downwards.
GTTAATCTCCTTGTGGCATTTGGGGGGTCTGTAAAGGGTACATAAAAAAGACCCTGAAACATGCAAGCGGTTGTAATTCCATCCTGAGAGATAAGTTAGAGTTCAAAAATATCTCTGAATCACCTAATGCATTGTCCATCAAATTAGAGGATAAGGTAAACCACTCTTCACAAACATCCCCTTAGACCAAACTATTGAAATAATAATCCAACGAGCATTTCTCCCCAAACTTATCTCAATTCCACGTATTTACTCCCTCCCTTTTAAAAGATACACTTAAATTAGCAGTCAAGGACAATTACTTCACATTCAATAATAATATATATTGCCAAATAGATGGGGTGGGAATGGGCAGACCCTTGGGCCCTGTCTTCGCCGACATCTTTATGACCTGGTTCGAAGATCAATTATTCAATCGAGATTTGGGAAATATCAGAACTCTTCTCTACCACTGCTTTGTTGACGATACATACGTCCTGTTCAACTCAGAAGACTCGTGTGACAAATTCCTACAACTCACGAACCGTATACATCCCAATGTCCATTATACCTGTGAAAAAGAGCTCAATGGTTCCCTCTCCTTTCTAGATATAAACATTTCCCCTTCTCCCACCGGATTCAAACCAAAGTTTTCCGAAAACCAATCTTCAGTGGTCAAGGACTAAACCTCTTCAGTTTCTGCGATTTTTCGTTCAAAATCAGTGCAATAAAAACACTAATATTCCGCGCCTACAAATTTTGCTCAACCTACACTGATTTCCACGATGAAGTTAAATTTTTGTATAATTATTTCAAAGGAAACTGCTTTCTACTGTCGCTGGTAGAGAAAATTTACGCCAAAATTTTTAAACAACCTCTACCATCCTAAATTACAACTTCCTACTGTATCCAAAGACACCCGTTATATAGTTTTCCAGGATATGGGTTTCTTTAACCCAAAATTCTCTAAAGAAATAAGAACACTATTAAAGAAATTCATTTATTATACCGATTTTAAGATAATTTTTAAAATTAATCATATTCTTGAACATTATTTTAATTGTAAAGACAGAATCCCACCAGAGGTCAAGCGCTCCGTCATTTACAATTTTACTTGCTCCGGATTCAATTTGGGGAATTACAGAGGAAGTTCGGTCCGCTCGCTGAAGGTGAGATTCTGTTCTCATATGGGAATTAGCCACTGGATCGGAAATGTTCTAGCAAAGGAAGAGTTTTCACCTGTTCGGCTACATTCTATCCAATGTAAAACTGATGTATCCATTGAAGATTTCAAAATCTTAAAGACCATCTCTGACCCATATCCTTACGTATTCAAAAACCTATGTTTATAAAAAGATTTTCTTCCACCTTAAATTCTGACTCCTCTTCCCACACACTACTTTTTCTATAAAATAACCCCCCCCACCTCATTTTTTGTTTCTTCCTACACCCCTCACGTTTTCCGCGCCAGTCTTCGTTTAACAACTGTTGGCAAAAAGTTAGTGTTTATTATTGTTAAATTTCATTTTCTATTGAATTATTTAACTTTGAAACAGCATTTCTTTAACCTGTACAACTCTACATTCCCCACCTCCCGCCCATATTAAAGGTCCGACCTATCTACTACAACCCAAAGATTTATAAATATTTTTTGAAAGTATAAATTATTAACGTACGAGTATAATATTAGACTTTCATGAATTTTTTAAAATTTTTCCAGTACCAGAAGATGTGTGAAACATTTACCCGAAACGTTGTACAATCAAGTAAACTAAATGACCTTCCCGTGTTTCGTCATATCCTTCATCCTGCAGACTATATATACATTATATATATATATATATATATATATATATATATATATATATATATATATATATATATATATATATATATATATATATATATGAATAAAGATGAGCGTAAACAAATTGGGCCACACATAAAGTTTTGAAGACTACACGAGACCCAGGCCTATTAAGTAGTGCCTATTATTTTTAGTAATTTAAATTTAAAAATGTTTTTTACCATGATTTTTAAAATCTGTCGATGAAGGATAATTCATTACCGCATTTGCCCTTAAACATTTCTTCTGACTTTGCGTTTCGTAAATTCGAAGTTCGTTAGATTGGTTTCTGTCTTGGGTACCCCACAAAATCTCTTTTCTTGACGTCTGGACACAATTCGTAGTTTCCTGACTGAAACTATTGGTCTTCCGTGTGGGGCCTTGGTATCATGAGCCACAATATCTGTCCCATCGCCATCATTAGCGCACGCGGCCTGTCATTCAAGACGAGACTACATCTTTGAGAACACCTGTGTAAATTAGGTAGGAAAAAAAGCTTTTTAATTCTCATAAGTTTATAAGTGTAAAGTAAAATAAAAGAGAAAGGCCAAAGTTCAAGAAGTTAACTATTTTAAATCAAGTTCTAAATTATCAATTTCTTTGATTTGCGACAATAAAGGCTTGATTGTTTATTGCATACGTGCAGCAAAGAAGGCAAGAAGTAATAATAATCAAAGCATTACATCAGAGAAAATACCTGGCGAAAAAGTCGAAAGATAAGAGCTATGAAGATAATCCATGACTTATAAAACTTGAGACTCATAATTAATGAGAATGGTGCCTACATAAGTTTACATACTCTAGAATTTAGCATTTTATTGATTTAATTGTGATTTCCTGATTTAGAAATAAGAGGCTATGGCAATGACTATTGGACCACTTATTTTGTACAATACCAGATGGAATCTCTTTATCCCATATATATATATATATATATATATATATATATATATATATATATATATATATATATATATATATATATATATATATATATATATATTTATATATATATATATATATACATATATATATATATATATATATATATATATATATATATATATAATATGAGAGTAATTAGTGCATGTTCAACAAAAGACACATTTTAAAACTGATTTAGTTCTAGAAAAAATCACTGAATCGATTTAAAAAAAACCCTATGACCTTCATTTTTAACTATAATTTTCATAATTTTATGAAGTTATTCCTCTTTATCCACATTTTGATTCAAACATCAAAGAAAATTTTTTGCAGCGTTTCAGATTATTTGCGTTAAAGTGGAAGTATTGCTCCACTTATAATTGCAACCGAGAGAATGATCAATAGACGTAGGAATAAATTTAAATCCAATTTAGAAAAGCCAGAGTATATGTATAATACCAATTATTAGTTATTTAATAGTAATATAGTAAGAGAAAAAGAACACGGTGAAACATACATACATGTACATATCACATGAAAAACTACGATGCCTTTTCACTCAATACTTCACGAATGGAACTCCAATTTGTTCTGGAGGATGTATAACCCCAGATCACAATGTCACTTTCCTGGTTAAGCCAATTTAGAAGTGTCTCCGAAAAATTGCAATAAGAAAAATCTAGGTGATATCTTGATATGAATTTTGAAAAGAAATTATTTAATATTCGACGCTCATTTTCATATTTAATATTCGACGTTCACCCGAGTACAAATTATTAATTTCTTCATCACTGGATCCATTATTCTGAAATTCAGGTCATTTGCTTTGAAACCTCAGTTGTTTTACCATTTGCAAGATTTTAAATTTGTTACACGACTAAAAATAATAAACTTTAGGGATTAATATGCGAAAAAGATTATATCTATGAAATTAAAAAAATGAAAGAACTTGAACGAAACGAAAAGTAAGCAAAATAATTTTGTTCACACTTTCATGTTTAGATTTCAAGTCAACATTTTTCCACTTCATTTAAACACTTAATTTTTCTAACTCCCCCCAATTATTTTTTTATTATGCATAGGGTACATCTACTTTGCTGTTTTGAATGAAATATCATCACTAATCACGTAATTTTCTTTCTTTCATTGTTCGTAATTTTCACTTGCATGTAAAGTCTCCTTATCTCCATATGCTGCTAATTAATGGAGGGCTTCAATTTTCCCTATTAATATTTATATATTTTCCAATAGTTTAGTTTCCAGTAAATGGAAAGTTGTCTATTATATCAACTCTTTCGTAGATCATAGAATCCAGAATTGCAACCTGTAGCCTTGGAAGGTTACGCCTTTTAAGGTGGGTTACCTCTTTATTACCACACATGATCCTGGACGTGATGAATGAAATACAGATAGGTAAGACTATAAGTAGGTGAAATTTCGCCCCCACTTTGAATTTTATTTCTATGTAGTATTTTCTTCTTTCTCGCTTCTCTCCTCCTTTCATTGGTTGATTGCCTTCACCTTCTACCTTCCTTATCATTAACTTTATTCATTTACCATTCATTAATTGAATTTGTCTCCAAGTATATTGTCTCATGTATTTTTTTTTAAATATAGCATGAAGTGTGAAACTGAGGTTTAATGATCATAATTATTCATCCTCTGTCCCTCTGTTTTATGCTTCGTTTAAACCTTTAGATTCTTTGTACTCTCTTGCACTCCACTTTTTTCTGTTTTTTAATCAGAACATCCACACAAGTACAACACATTCACCCATACGAACTACTATACGATCATCAAATAAAAGCTCAAATAGTAAAAGCCCTCAAAGGCATTAGGAAATATTTCATAATTTAGTAAATAATGAAGAACTCACAGTAAATTATGAGGAACAAGAAACTTATATTATTTTGGGCAGTTTACTTATATGTAAATAGTGATATATAATTCTGAGTCTGAACTGGAAATGGCCTTCATAATTCTCCTATTCTGGCTTCTGATTGACAGGGGTAAATAATTTTATTACTAGGAACATCCGGAAAGTTAGATAAAGATGCTATTTGAAGAAAATCGTACTGGTGAAATTATTGGCACCGTACATACCATTTGATAGACTTTTCTACGAAAAGTGAACAAAATGAATGAAGATAATGAGTAATACAACATTCAAATGCTTTTTAAAGTACGTGTATGAAGATAACCAAACATGGATACATAAGAATCTCAGCATCATATAATAATATGTAATTTAATATCTGGGTAAGATCTGTCAATGTGACGTACAAAATTTGGGAGTCGGACGAATCCAAATTATGATGAATGAGAAAGGACGCGCAGGACTATCATCTAACTATCAATCGGTGTTGCCTCTAAATACAGTCATTGAGAAGAGAGTGTCCGCGATTTTTGTCCCAGTCTTCAGGTATAGAGAAAATCAGGAACCAAATACGGCGTTGGCGCCAAAATCGAGGAGATCTGTATGATACTAGGCGATGTTCCCGGTATGAGTCAGGACGGATTCGCCAGACATCTTCAGGGCAGAGAATTTTCATGGGAACACATCTTCACCACTTTCGCGCCGATATTCGAGTCCAAAAAACAGGTGTGTCTTGTGTTGTTCGTAGATGATTACTTAAAAATATAGGGCTGATGGTATAGATAAGTTATCTCTGAAGGGTCACTACACGATGAAAAGTGCTGAAAACTCTCGGGTATTTTTAGTCACAAATAATGGTAACGCGAGAATTGCCAAGAAGTGGGACAGTAAATTTCCCACTCAGATAACGCAAAAGCAATTACAGACTAATTATCGCTAGATAATGTATTCTCTTTAATTGCAGTATTTGCTTTCCAAGTATTAAAGTGAAATGGTAAAGAGATAAACAAAACTCAAACTAACAACTGCCAGTGTCACTTGTTATTTTTCTGATAGATATTGAATGACTGATGAACCTTTTGAATATGTTACATAGTAGTATATGATTTTCTTATGCTATAAGTCTCCTCTCGTTTATTTAATCAGAATTTAATGAAACTTTATAATAATAGGAAATAAGTTTCAGATTTTCAAAGAGGGTAGATTATAAGGGCTAGAATCACTATAGCATGAGTAACAAAAACCGATAAAATGTTTTAATGTTTCAATAAGTATTCTAAGCTCATAACTGGTTATGATAATCGGAGACAGAGAAGCTTTGACAAAGGAAATAATAACTGAAAAAAGCTAAGTAAAGGTGCTTTCTCAAAGTGACCATCTACGATTTAATGCTAGTGTACCAAAGATGGTACACATAGATCTACGTTCTTCTCGACTTCCCTAAGATTAAACAGCTCTAAATTCCTAAAACTTTATCCGAGTGGATTAATGGATTAGTTCGCCGATCTGGACACAATAGAGTTTGGTCATAATCAAAATATAGCAATATGTTTCTAGCAAGACTGCGCGTAAGGGCCTGAAGAAGCCGGGTACTATGAAAGGGCTGCAGTTGCTAAACCTTTGCTTACGCAAATCAACTTGAGCGTCATAAAAAGTGGTCTATATCCCATAAGATTAGATATTGGACAAATAGAGGAATGTAAGAATGTAGTATATTCGGACGAACATCATTTTAAATTATTTCCATGTTCTGTCTGAGTTGACGTCTGGAAGACGCCCAAAGGATTTTATGACCCTGATTCTCTCATTCCGATAGTTAAGCATGAAGATGGATCACTGATAATTTGGGCTGCAGTATCGTTGAAATATTTTGGCTCAGTAGCAGTGTTGCATGGTAAGTTGAACTCGTGAATCTCAATTTTGGCTTACAGGTTGATTCCAAGGTGTAATCGCTCCTTACCACTAGCGGCTCAATCATTCAGGATGATAATGCACCCATTCACAGAGATAAAATCGCTCGAAAACTAAGTTGAAATGCCCCCAAATTATTTTAAACACTTAGATTGACCTTTCCAATATCAATATCTTAATATAATCAAACATTTCTCTTGTCATTTGGAGCAGTAACTTAAATAATTGATTCCTCCTACCAGGGTTGCAGAAAGAGCTGGAGTAGATTTTGCTGGAGGACTGGATTACATTTCCTATAGATAGTTTCCGAAAGATGTAAGAATCAACTAATCTACGTATTAAAGCAGTTATTAAAGTTAAAGACGAGCTTAATATATATTAAAAATAAAAAAAGTAATTAAAGCGTGTTTCCATTATTTTGTCCAACCACTGTACATAGATATTTCCTGGCAGTGAAAAAATCCATTAGTAACTTACCATACATGGTTAGACATATTCAAGAAGGACATAGGAATAATAAAACATAATAATATATTGTTGGATGGGAGCTAATACGCGTCTAACGGTCCGACGAAACATTCGTAAAGACTGATGAGAATGACTTCTATGATGTTGCATAGCCATTTTATGAGCATGAACGTTAAATACTAAAGCTTTGATTGCATCCAAATACCCTAATTTCAGATATGCCTTAACCATATCATCATTTTGAACTAATTGATTAGTAACACAGTGATTCATCACATAACTAAATCTGCAGCCCCTTTAGAGCAAACATATCTTTTAATTTATGATTGGACTCGAGACATTAATGTTAAATTGAGAAGTACTCTTTTTTGTGATCGAGAGTCATTCCTACATAAAGAATGGGGAATTAGAAGGAAAATAACTTAGATCTTGAAAAATTAATTATGAAGACAAGTCACCCATGACATACATTGCTTCAGCCAACATTAAAAATGTATTAACGACAAATTAAAAGGAAGAATATTTGAAAATACGAAGATTGCACCAGGTTTCATTAACATAATTTTACAAGTATATTGGTAGGAATGCTTTGTCAGAAAGTGAAAGAATTTACAATATTCATACAAAAACAGTTGAAAAAACAACTAATACCAACCTATTTAGGATAACTTTGATACGATCCTACTGTTTATTATATTCCACAACTCTAGAAGTATTGTAGTAAATATGGTTATAACTCATATCAATAGAAAAAGTAATGATATTAACCAGAATTGTTAAAAATAATTTTATAAAATGTTACGGTGATATGAAAATAAATGTGGAAGATTTATTTAAAGGAAACATTCATTTAAAATTGGACATGTTTTAGATCAATTTTCCCTTCCACAGCCTTTATCTCTTAATTTGCCGAGTGGAAAAAAATATCAATCCATAAATAGAAATCTTTGGATCTTATTCAGTCACTCTCCCACCCTGATAAAAAATGATCCTAATGATGATGCTCACAATAGAATGGAGTTCTAAAGGACATTTTTGAATCCCTAACTGAAAACTGTTTTCTTATTTCCTGTAAAAGGCATAATGTGCGAAGGCCTTTTTAAAATTAGGAGATCAGAGATTATGAGGCAAAATTTGGAACAAATATTGAAAGATAAAAGACAAAAACGAGTCAGAGAAGAATTTGGGTATCGGAGAGCAGAGGCAAAGTAGTAACTCTGTTCTCGAGAAAAATGAAAAACAGAAATTGCAGCCAAAATTTAAAACAACATTCAATTTGGAAATTTTAAGCAGTTGCAACTATATTTTGGCCACCAACGGTTAAAGAATATTGCTGAAGCACAAATAAAAAAAATTGGTTATATGTGAATTACATGAATACTTACTATTGAATCTTCATCGCTAAGGAGGGTCAATATTAAAGAAAGAATTTTCCCCCAGCCTTTTTCAGTGCTCCGTTCTTTAAGAACTCGGGGAGATATAAAAGCTTTTCTGTTATCTTTAAGCACATGTAAATTAATCTTCCTCTATATCCATATATCATGTCTAATACGTTTCCTATAGATATTTTTTTTAAAGACTATATTAATGACTTTATAGTGGATTAGAAATTTGCTATTTTGTGAATAAAATATTATTCAAATTTTGGATAAGTTTAAAACATGGGGCGCTCTACCATAGAAATGGAATAATCATATCCTCCTATATTCATGAAAGGAGTCTCCGTCTATTAAAACAATACGATTGCATCGAGCACCATTGCACAAATAAATAGGCAAATTACTGTAAACTATCCCAATAGGGGCTAAGTAGATGTTAGGTCTAGTTTTAAAGAAAGGCAGTGAAATATTCTCACTTACTACTAGTGGATTAATAACTTTATTGGCATATAATATTTCCTCATCTCTCTTTGTAAAAACTGTTTCTTTATCTTAAGCATGTGGTCACAAATAATATAGTCTTCATTTATTTCAAGGAAAAGACCTGGGCTGATATCAGTAAAATTCTGCTAATATTTTACATAAATGAATTTATTCCCGCTGAGGATCCTTTACTCAGCTTGATAAAAATAATGAGTCTTTAGCTGTTCACAATATTGAAACTGCGGTTAAATACAAGAATTTCATAAGAGGCATAGATTTTTACCTTATAATTCATTTTTCTTTCAATAATCCTAATCATTCTAGTGACTTTAATCGTGACTCCCAGATCATTATTTGGTTATTTACATAATTTTCCTAATAGTGCTCTTACCATCAATTTGATCCCTGTTGAATAAGATGCAAACCATTCCATTTCATTCAGAACTCATCTTTATAACCTACAAGTGAACTTCATCTGCAACTTGAATGCCAATGTTACGAATCTATCCCACTCTTTCTTCATTTGTTGATGTCTTCCATACTGTTCACGGTAACTATAACTAAATATTATCTGCGAACTTTGATGACTTATATTTAGGCGCATATTAATATCATTAACCTATATAATAAGAAATAGTGGCATACAAAAGAACTCTTGTAAATACCACTCATGATTAGTATATATATTGAATTTTTATTATTAAATATAAAACGTTACTTGCTATTTGAAGATTACTTACTCACCTAACTAAATACAACATGAGAACCCATCTATCGCAAATTAAACAATAACCCTTTCTGCAGAAGCTTATGAAATACTCGTACTTTGCTAAAGTCGAGATATTCTACATATAAAAAGCATTCAATTTCCAAAATAACTGTGTTATATTAACAAACTCTAGTGAGTTTGCTAGAAGTGATATATTCCTTCTAAATCTATGTTATAAATTTCCATTCATACTTTGCATTAATAATAATTACTAATTTTCCCTTCATTATTTTTTTTTTTTTCAAATGAGGGAGGTCTAATTAATTGTGGGCTGAAGAGGAACAAGCCTGATTGTACCCTTTTTATGAATATTAACTGGTATTCCTTTCTGACCCCAATAAATATTCTGCATAATTATCATGGGTCTTGGTGGCTTTGTTGTTTTGTGTTTAATTGATTTCAATTACGCTCTTTTACACATAATTACGAACCAGCAAAAACTAACCAACAACACGGAGCTCCGCTCTGCCCCAGAAGGCTTATCTCTCACTATTTTGCCAACCGGAAGTGTCACATAAAATACAACAAAACAATATCACGCCCATTCTCACCACGCGTAGACGTACCCGAGGATAGCGTACTGTGTCGTGGAATGGCTGGACTCTCTCTCTCTCTCTCTCTCTCTCTCTCTCTCTCTCTCTCTTTCTCTCTCTCTCTCTCTCCGAAGACAATTTAATTCCGAACAGTTTCGGTGTACCTCACACCCTTTTCAACTGACACTGCGTAGAAAATATAAGAGAAGTGCATATAAGCATAACACAAGATCCCCTCTTTTTTCCCCCAATCCCCTACTTGTGGCTAATCTGGGGGGAGGGAGGTAGGCCTAAACATATTGAAGGGCTGACATTTAACTATTTTGTTTATATGCTTTCTTATTACAGGATTAAAAGAAAATTGACCCTCAGATAGATTTAAATTAGGAACTGACGATATCAAACTCGATTCTACGATTCTTCTCTTAACATAGTTAGCCGATTTAAATACCATTTTACTTCCATTGAAATCGATCGTATGATTCAAGTCTCTAAAATGGCAAAATATTCCACTGCTTTCGCTGCCCACTCTAATATCTCTTTTGTGTTCGTACAATCTCTTGTCTAGATTTCTCCCCGTTTCCCCTATATAAACTTTATTGCAATCGTTGCATGGTATTGCATATACTCCTATGTTATGATGTTCTTTCGGTTTCCTGGCCATCATCAATTGGTTTAAGGAATTATTATATTTAAAGGCTAGATTAATACCCGCTGGGTTGCAATAAAACGGCGTGGACTGCATCCTAGCCTCGCTTCCACGCTCCATGCGGCGATCTCGAGACCACGTGGGTACCAAAGGGCACAGGGTCGCCCGCCGACCTTATTCTTCTACATATTGGTACCCACACTCTAAATAATATATAACAACGGCACCCCACGCCCTATCGAAAACAGCAGACATACGTACACACTGTCCTACGCCTCTCTCATCTGCAATCAGGGTCTGACAAGAATCGCACTTTATGCAGAAATCATTATGGACAAGAAGACAGATTATGAGGATAAGTACCTCATAGCTTTGAATCCTCATAAGCCACAGGTCACACTATACAGCACACACGATCACTAAATGCAAAACATACAAATAGACACACACACACACAAAACTCCAAACATTCAGACCCAACAAGACTCATATATACACCTCACACAAAAATTCTAGGGGCAACATTTAGCAAGCTCCTGAAATTCAACACACACCAAAACATCATAGAAACAAAAGCCATAAACATTAACAAGACGCTGCGCAGGTTCTATCAGGCCAGCCGAAAAATACGACTACACCTATATAAAACATTAGTCAGACATCTCGTCACATACGTACCTCTCTCTCTCTCTCATAGCTGCGAGTCAAACATGATAGAGGACAACGCAGCGCATTCAGAACTCTGCACTGAAACATCCATGTCGTTCTCCTATGTTCCCACGCATGACCACACTATATGAAAACAACAAACTGATACCATTCAATACATAAACCCACTTAACAAGAATGTTTATGAAACTCTCAAGAGACCTCACATACATCCATATACACGAAAGACAGTACCTTGTGATGTCATTAAGAAATTACGCAACCTTCGACCACCCTCAGCAAACACTTATCCACACATAAGACAACATCAGCATGAACAGGGCATTTCCTCAATCAAACAAGCTTCACTTCTGCCCCCCCCCCCTCCCCATCTTCCCACCACTCGAGTCGTACCCAATACCACTACTTTACACGAACAAAAATACCCCCCCCCCCATCGTTGTCCAGTCACCGACCTTTTAACTCTTCCTGTAACCTCAATTTTTTTTCCGAACCTTTTCTTCTTCTACTACGCGATTTCCTGTGGTCTTCCACAGTGATCCCATCTACTTGAAGGTAGTTCCAAAAAGAGGAGAATGGGTGGTAATCAGAGGTCAATGAGAGACAAAAGAAGAGATGATAAGGCTAAAAAAATGAGTTAAATAACTTTTATTTCTTCTAGGTCGTACTTTATATTAATATTTTTGGACAATGTTTTTATACATATTTATTGTAATGCTATTCCAGTTGTAAATCTTTTGTTTACTAGCTTGAAATCGTTATTTTTAGTTGCCTTTCAAATCCATTTAGTAGCTTAAAGACTTCCAGTAAAATTCATGTGAGGTGAGAATACATTTTAAATTCCCATAACATTCTGTGATATGTACAAGTATAGAGTGAGCAAGATATTCTGATGTCTACTTGTTCCCATTCTACAAAAAGAACAACATTTAGGATTCTTTTAGAGCAGTCCATAAAATTCTCGAATCATCAACTTTCTATTTAATGGCAAATCACTAATCATTATCATCATCATCATCATCATCATCATCATCATCATCATCACCATCATTAACTTTATATTTTAAGAAGGGGATTTCTTTGAGTATTTGAATAATAATTTCCTCTTAGTTTGGTTATGACTTATATTTTTAGCAAAGTTATTTTTAATGATTCTTTTATAATATCAAAAACAAAATGGTGTAGTTCAGAAATAAATATAAGTATCGAAATTTGTGAAATTTTTAAAACCCAAAGAATTACAAATAGTGAAGTTCAGAAAATTAATTTTTATATGTCCTCTTCTTCTATAACTATATTTTAGCAACGTCATATTTTGAAAGGGGGGAAATTTAGTTTAGAGTTCCCTTTTAAAATTATTATAATTGGCGAAGTTCAGGAAATTTATAAAAATGTCTGTTTTTTTTAGATTTTAAATTTTAATCTTAGTAGCGACGCGCAAGCTCCCCCCGTAGGGAGGAAGTGGCGAAGCCATTGCCTGTTTTCTGTATAAAAACAAAAGTAAAACGAAAGTAAATTAAATCAGCCCCTTGTGAAAAGCAGGGAGTATATTTTTATCAAGGCCTATACAATATATATATCTCTAGATTTTCTATTCTCAATATCTTAATTTTTCTTGTTGAGGCTAACTGGAATTTCTGGGATATGAGGAACAGGTTGAATCGCTGATCAAAGATTTGGATAATATCTAACTCTCTCATTTGGTGGAAAGGGGAGGGGGAGGCTTTTAACTTCACAAGTGGAGAACTTGAAATCCTCACAGTTATCCTTTGGTTCCCTAACCCTCCATATCATTGGCACAACAAATCCGAATGCATTTGTAACAAAAGTTATCCGGGCTGTTGATTCACCCAATGCTAACTATTCGTATGATTCCCAGCCTCTATGTAGGCTAATTAAAACAAGCAAGAGTCTCAAATTTAATTTATCCTAGAGTAAAAAATGGGTTCCAGTCTTCTAATAAGCTCTCTTATTACCATCTAAACCTGATAATTTTCAAATATTGAAAAATGGTTGAAAATATTATTGCGAATAAAAGAAAACGCGTTGGTGATTCAGTATTCATACTTTCTTAGATGTTTCTAGCAACTTTTTTGAATCGGAACTTATTATCAACCTCGATTTCCCCCTCAGATGAAATCTCTGAAATAACTGTTTCTTTTTTTGTTTTGTTTCTTATTTCAGGGCACAAAAATACATATAAAAATAAATATGCTAATTTCTTTTCACCGCCCTGTGTTGTATATAGGTACTTTAAATTACAGAGATGACCGATTTCTCTTGTCATTTTATATTCAACTCTACTCTTAAGCTTGGAGGTATTCTCCTTCTCATTTAATTTAAAGACCAGGTAATGGCTTCGCCACGCCCACCTACGGGGGGAGCTTGCGCTTCGCTACTAAGATTAAAATCTTAAAAAAAGCAGCCATAGTTAAATTTTTATAAATTTTCTGAACTTCGCCAATTATAATAATTTTTTAAATGAACTCTATACTATTCCTCCCGTTTAAAAAAATCACGTTGCTGAAATATAGTTATAGATAAAATAAAAAAGCAGCCTTAATTAAATTTTAATAAATCTTCTGAACTTCACCAATTGTAATTCATTTTCTTTTAAAACATTATAAAGCCTTGGATAAACATATTTATTTTAAACTATTTTGTTTTTTCAAACTTTAAATAAATTCTTAGAAATTACCTTGATAAAAATTTTAAATATACATAAGTCATAACCCAACTAAGATGAAATTATTATTCAAATACTCAAAAAAATCCCGTTCTTAAATTATAGAGTTAATGATGATGATAAACATTTGTCATATAGGATTAAACTTCCCTATTTCCTTTTTTTCTTTGATAACTGCATACGAAATAATCAATAATACTATAATTCAAAAGAAAATTGTGAGAGCAGTTTTCACAAGCCCAAGCATCAGTTATGGTTACAATATTATATTTTCATGATATATAGAACCTATAACTTCCTCCCTTTTCTGAAGATTTATGGGTTTTTTATATATAATATAAACTATATTAACCTCTTTCTATCCTTTTGAGTACTATTAAAATCATAGCCATTATTCTACCTATTATTTGGGTGATTTGTGCCAGCTATATTACTTTATTTAATGCATCTATCTTTTATATTTCTAACTCTTTTGAAGCTATTTTTACCTAATCTTTTTACATTTCAAGCATACTATTTTAAATTGAGATACGATTATTTCATCCTACTTTTATATAGTAAAACCGACACTGAAGAAATTAGGGATTGTTTGCGAGTTTGAAATTTACTGGGTTTACGATTTGTAATATTACAATTTGTTCAGTTTTGGTCATCTCTTATCTTTGGCTAAGAAGGATAAACAGTCGATAACGCCAGCTGCCGCCTCATCATGCATCCCTATCAATTACGCCCAGTCATATGGCAATCTAGTCCACAATAGAGATCGAGTGTGATTTATAATATCAAAAGGGTAAAGCGCAACGGCCGTTCTTAAAAGGAATCATGTTTTTAATCAATTTATCGTGGTTTTTATATCAACTTCCCCCACCCCCTGGGCGTGAGTAAAGGAAGAAGACGATGATCTTTCTCACGACCGACTTCTTGAACGTAGGAATGGCAGATGCCTCTTCTTTAACTCCATGACCCTCTCCCGGAACCTCACCTTCTATGAGGCATTCGTGAAACGCGTGTCGTCGGAAGGATCTTAAAGAAAGGAAGGTGAATTAAAGGTTAAGAAGTGTGGCTAAAAAAGGCAGGAAAAGGTTAAAGTGTGAAGAAAGGATCCATAAAGGAAGAGTATTTTCTTGGTTTCTCTCCCTCTCTTGACATCTATCCCCGGCCCATCCCTTCGCTCCTTTGTCGCGCCCAGATGAGATTTCTTAATCTGATCCAGGATTTCACTTCAGAATAGGGGCTTCCCCAGGCTTGGGTATAGACACTCTCTTTGTCTGGGTATAGGGTGTATTTGGGCGAGGTTTAATGTGGTCACTCTCATAAGGTCCACACTATAAATTTATCCCTAGACTTTAATCACATTAGGGAAAGATGAAGTGTAGAAGACACACTGCATTTATTTCCAATGCCTTCCTCTGCCTTAGTCGTTGGACGTGTATCAAATCAGCAGGGAGGAAACACATTTACTTTACAAAGTTGGAAACTAAAACGCAATAAATTAATAGGGACGGAAATATATTTAAAAGAAATATGAATCCGCATAAAACACGACTACACATGGCATTTTTCAACCAAACTTATCATTTATAGGCAAATGCTATAGTTGTCAATTAAGTTTTGTACGCAAATTTCTAGTTTACTTCGAACCATATGAAAGATGGTGGCTTTCTACAGGTATTAAAAAATTACCAATGATTGGCATCAGGATCAGAAAAATGGAGTTTTAACAGAGACATTTTTTCATGGGAATTACACATATTTTCCTGAATAGCAGTCTTTCTTCACATTTAAATGAACTATAAAACTATCGCTTGGTAGTAATGGCATGGTAAACCTAATTTCAGTGAATAGGGGAAAATATTAATCTCCCATCTATTGTATTATTATACAGATTTGACTTTTTGTTCAATCTAACATCCTTAAAAAGAGCTGTCTTTCAATAGGCTAGTCTAACATTCTTTGTTGTTATTATATGTGGTTTTTCCCACTAGCGGTGGTAAGATATTTTATATAACTGCCAGTTTAAGTGCAGTGTACGCAGCTATTGTGTGCAGTTAATATAGTCATGATCTGACTTCTGGATACTGCATGTTAGTTACATAGTATTGAATTGTTTGGCATGAAAGAGGAGCTCCCACGAGGACTCAACTATGCAGTGTCAAGTTGACTAACCTCTGTTATAGGAACTGCACATCACCGGTGCGTCATTGCGGTTTAATCACCAATTATTACTTATAGCATGACCTCAAAAGTGAATGAAAACCCTCGTTTACAGCGGTGGCCGGAATGAAGCTTAAATGGGCCAAATGAAACAGTTATTTGCATGTTTGTTAGATATGTCTATTGGAAAAATTCACTTGCTTGTGTTGGATGAGGATCGTCCTCTAGCCATGTATCTTAGACCGATCACGGTCTAGGGAAAATTTGACACATTACTCCTGCCATTGAAAGAACTTCATTCTCCTGTCTTTTTCTAGATCGAAGTTTTGTTCTCATCATGTCACAGATATCTAATTTTGGATTTTTAGTCGCGTGTGAGTCTAGTCACGGGCTACTCTATATCTCACTATGTCGGTCGGTCGGTCACCGTTTTGCTTTTTTTTTGTTTTGTAATAACATTGTAACTATTAGGCAGATTCTAACGAAATATGAAACCCTCATGTTGTTTAACATTATCTTTTGAATGATATAATTGCCAAAGTCCTCCCAAGGTTAGGTTAGGTTAACCTTGGTTGTATTTATATTAGCCCATGAATTATTTTGTTTTGGCAGTAACTAATCGGCAGATTCTCTTACGAATGATATAATTGCCAAATTACTCCCAAGGTTATCCAGGAAATTATATGGCAATAAACACCTGATCTTTTCTCTTATTATGGCGCATTTTCTTCTCCTCAGTCGGTTGGCTGAACGGCCGGTTACTGGAGTGAGTAGCTCCTCAGATAGATTTCTTAATTCCATTTCTTATATGTGGGAATCGAGGGATGGGATTACCTTTCTATGTTATATTTATTTGCGTGATTTGGTGGGCCACACTAAGAGAAAAGCCCCCCCCCCCCTATTTCAAAATTACCTAAAAATGATATATAATACAATATAATGCGATTGCAATAGCCTTAAAGTAAAGCAGACTTTTTATCCTGAAAGTAAGTGAATTGCCGGGGTAAATCCGAGAGTAGCTCCTTAATAGTATTTTTAAAGATATGTGGAATTTACTAAAAAATATACATAGATACTTAATATTTTTTAAAAAAATGAACTTAAAATAAAATATAATGCGAGCTTGCATCAATTGTAGGCCGCCAGAAAACATGATGTTATTGTTTTATCCATGTTTGTGATATTTTTCAAATCGGTTAAATTCTTAGAGTTGCTCGTCTGCTTTACAAGATTGGTACTGCACCGTCTGCACGAGCGAATGTTCCAGTTGCGTCATAGTTCCAAGTTCTGTCCTGTTTTAGTTTTCAACAAGAATCCACTGCATTTATTTCTTACGCTGCTTCTAAGTATTTGTTAGTTCTCTAACACCATAGCTTTGTTGTTTCGTCCTCTATGACTTACACCCAGTGCCGGTTTAACCTAGTAGCACGTGTAGCACGTGCTACGGGCCCCTCGCTTAAGGGGGCCCCGCGAGGATGTAAAAAATTAGTAATAATTACGTTTTTGCCCTTAGGCACAGAAGGCCGAAACAAAAGAATTATTCATTTTCCTGATTTTTTTTAATACTATTATTATATATAATATTCCTATATATAAGAAAAATATAGAAAACCACTAGAGCATACTGCATAGTACAATAAGTCTGTCATTATGTTATAGTAGTACACCGTATAGTCCAGAGCTACTCAACTGGCGGCCTGCGGTCCAAATCCGAAGTAAGAATCAGTATGGGTAAAACAAGACTGAACCATCTCTCTCTAATGAGTATTGAGCGAGAGTTACTGAGGGAATCAACACGTCAAGGATAATTGAGGAGTTTTATGTTGCCAAACCTCGTAAGTGCTCCATGTGAGCCACGTAACTAGTTGGTGTGCACCCAGTTCAGCAAATGGTTCCAAGATACTCTAAGGTAACATAAATAGTCTACTGGCTAAGCTACTGGTATGCAGGATGTTGTTCTTTAAAAAAAGAATAAAATATGTACAAAATAAAACCCTGCTTTTTCATTTGAGTCCTCCCAGCCATACTAGCCGTTCGTTTAAATTCCTCAGATATTTTTTTCCCTCTCTGCAAAGGAAAATTGGAGGTGGGGGTGGGGATGAGATACAATATATATACATATACGGGTTGGGGCCCCGCTGTTCCTTGCTCTACGGGCCTGCTACCAGCCCTGCTTACACGGTCGAAAGACACCTAAATACCAGCATACTCGCCTTTATTGAACGGATAATTGTTTTCAAATCTTATTGCCGGTGAAACCGAACCAAAGTCAGTAAATACTTAATTTTATTGTACCCATATTTTGGTGTTCTTTGCAAACATGGAAAAAATAACCATGAAAATACGAAAGAGGAATTGGAAAGGTTGCAACAGTCATGCTCCCTTTGATCCAAGATTCATAGATCAGGCGGGAAATCTTGCAACAATCTAGTGTTGTTGCATTTATATTCCTTGTTAGGCTTGTAATTAAGTGAATTTAGTTCGTATTATAAGAGCAAGGAAAGGGACTCAAATAGGCGAACTTTAGATCCTTGAGGGGATGATTGCCTTGCTAGAGGCCTAAACGTCCAAATAGGCCTATTTACGCTGCATTGTCAAAAACAACGATCTAGTTGTAGTTGTCCCCAAAATTGTGGTTGCATTTATATTCCTTGTTAGGCATGTAATTAATTGGATTTAGTTCGTATATAACATCATAACAAATCAGCTAATTCTAAAGAAATTTAAAACCCCTTATGTTGTTTTACATTCTCTTTCGAATGATATAATTGCCAAGTCCTCCCAAGATTAGCCCGGGAATTATTTTCTTTGGCAATAACATCATAACTATTCGGTGGATCCTAATGAAATTTGAAACCCTTATGTTGTTTTACATTCTCTTTCGAATGATATAATTGTCAAGGTCCTCCCAAGGTTAGTCCGGGAATTATTGAAAGTTTTGAAGGTTGTAAGGTCATAAGTCAGAATAAGTGAGAGCATGCGACTTTTTGGTCAGCAGACCTTGTTTTTTGTCCATCTCGTCTCGTTTCTTTTAGCTTATGTCCTGCCTGTTTCCACCTCAGAGCTTTAATTTGTTTTACTATATCGGTCATCCTTGTTTGTGTTTTTTTTTCTGGTTTATGCTGGTTATTCCTAATATATATTTTTGTCTTCTGAATGGTCGTTAGTTTGAATCATTTTTATGCCCTGTGTTTAAGTTTAGTTTTCACAGGTTAAAACTGGTAAGATACATTGATTAAATACTTTGCCTATAAGGCGCAGAGGCATGTCAATACTGGATTTTAGCTACGATTTCCTATCGTCCTCCATTCTATTTTGATTTTAATGATTTCCTTTATCATCCTTTTATCAGGAGGCAAAGCTTTCCTAACCATAGGTTTTTTTTGTACTTGTCCTCTATCCTCGCAGAGGATATATGATGAGGCACAGATGAAAGTGTATATAATGGATTAAGAAAAGAAAAAAAAATGCGAATGACGGATACAATAATCAAAATGAAACTTACTGAGATTCAAAATGTATATAGAATCGGAAGGTAATGATGGAGTGAAAAGAATGAATATAGAAAGAAATGTATACATATAATACTCAGATGGGTGAGCTATTGAAAGGAGGGGGGGTTTCTTTAAGTGGGGAGTGGGGTACAATAGTTGCTTTCTCTTCTGTTATGACACCTGAATGCCTGCCTTACATCAAACTTTTTTGTTTGACGTTTGTATTTTGTTTGAGGATATTTGTATCATAATTTGAAAGTAAATAAAAACGAATCTAGAGCCAAAACACATTTTATTAATAAATATAGTCAATTGATGCGCGCAGTCAATATTCATAATGATGTTCATTATTCTTTAGGACTGCTTCAATTTATTTTGTGATGCTGGAGACCAAATTTGTGATGATATCTTGACTAATATTGCTCCATTTTGATCAAAATCACCCACAACTGCTTATAAACGGATGGTTTCTGTTTATCAAATGCTAGTTTGATTATATCCCACATAATCTCTCCCGGTCCAAGGCACCAAATGTGTGATGTTATTTTCAGCCAATAATTTTGGTCTTGCATTTGCTTTGTGAAAAAGTGCGCCATCATGCTGAAAATACAGTTATCATCCCCATATTGGTCCTAAACTATTAGTAAAAGGCGCTGATGAAGTACATTTTGTTACCATTTTAAGTTCATGGCAGTGTTCTTGGGCTAAATTGTTAGTGGTCCAGTTCCCTTACAGGAAAAAGAGCTCAAGACATTCTGCTCGCAGGATGCTTCACCGTGGGGTCTTTGCTAAGCTCTTATTAACCAGCGGAAAGTCGCTTCATCAGAGAATATCACTTTGCCCCCGTCTTCAACAACAGTCCATTCTTTATATTTCCTAAAAAGTGGAACCAATCTGTAAGCTTCTTCTTGGTGAGTTGAGGCTTCTTCGCGCCCCTTCTCGACGCAAGATCTTTGTCGACTTGGAACCTTACCAAGGAGCGATCTTGGCGTTCATTTGAAGCTCTCGGTGTCTTTTTAAAGTCATCAAAGATCCTAAAGATGGTGCTCCTTAGTAACTAGCTCCTTACATTTCAGGTCACTTTGGTGCAGAGTAACAATGGTTGCACGCTTTTCTTTGGAAGGAACCATTCTTGGAATTGAAAAGATGCAAACCTTTATTTAAAAATTAATAAATTACAAAATAGATTATAGTTACACAGCCTCATTCATTTAACCCATATTTGTCATAATTTTAGCCTTTTAATCCAATGGCAGAGCGTGATTTTGGATTCAGCATACTATATTTTTTTCTTATTATTTTTGAAGTGCTGACTTTTAAATAAACCTAAAATAATTTAAATATTTGAATAATTATTGCTATTACCTAAATTTTAAACAATGAGTGAAAAAATAAATATATATATTAGTCTCAAAACTTTTGCCCTATTAATAAATACAGTCAAGTGATGCGCGCAGTCAATATTTAAAATAATGTCCTTTGTTCTTTAGGACTGCTTCGTTGATCGAAGCTCAAGTCGACAAAAGAGAGGTACTGAAAATATGTCCGAAATACAAGTCAAAAACATCAGATAAAGCGCAATAACATAAACAAGAATAAGTGAACAGCTGATTGGTCTATGCACATTAATTTGCCTCAACTTTTCTCGAGCTTCTTTACCAATTTTTAAAAGATCTGTATCCTGTTTTCAGCTACAGTTTTCATTGCCCGAAGGATGAAAGGTACGATTTGAGTAGGGGCAATGACGATAAATTCTATACAATATATTAAGAAAATTACAAAATATCATCGTAGTTATGTTAAAACTGTCTGGACCCTGAGAACTGAATCGGTGTTTACTCAGTCAGAGGATTTTTCATAGGTTACAAATGTTACGCCGAGAGGTATTTCACATTCATTTGTTCTCTGCAATAATTCTTGAACAGTCTGCTGATGATCCTATGTATAATGTTTATTTAGTGAACTTGTCTTTTACTGTTTCTAATTTCATTCTAGTCTTTTTCTTATTCTTTCGGTTATGACTTTAGTCATTATTTTATATATTGCTAATACTCTATGGCTATTTTTGAAAAGCATAAGAAAAGCATTTGATCAAGCCTTTGGAATCTTATTCTCCCTTAAAGATTATGTGAACCAGCTAGCTAGGAGGTCAGTGTGACCTTCAGCCCTAGCTTTTAAAGGATCAATTCTAACGCCATCCTTCCCATGGCCTTTACCATTTTTCATGTTTTTAAGTACATGCAAAAATTGATCCATTTTTTTACTCGTGGAAATTCAGCCTCATTTATTTAGAAGTTGACGTTGTTTGTATGGAGTAATTTACCGTCATATTATTCCTGCGAAAATTCCTAAGATCACTGTTATTATTTCTCCGTTTGTTATTTTGTTTCTCCGTCTTTCTTTTAGTGTTGTTATTTGCTGTCTGCCAATTGTTTAATGTTGCTTCCTCTGTTTTAATGATTTGTTGTTTCATATAGTTTTTCTCACTAGGCTTAGATTATATGTTCTAATTTCTATTCTGAGTTGTTTTATAATAAGCTTGTTTATTCCTGTATATTCTCTAATTGTTACCTATCGTCTCATTTTTCGCGTTTGGCTAAAAGTATTTCCGTAGCCTCGCTTAATTCTTAGTTAAATGACCTTGCCTCACTGTAAAAAAAATAGTGTTTGTTATTTTTGCTGTTGTAGTTTTGTAATGTGAAATCTATCAATTGATCATTTATTTCAACAAACGTGTTTGTTAATATAATTTGTATGACAACTTCCAAAGGTTTTTTTTTTGCTTTTTCATGAGGTGGGTTTCTCTTGTTTTATTATTTTTCTTCATTAATTTGTTTTCGTTTTTCTCCTTTCTCTCCTCTTCACAGTTTCTTATTTCTACTTTTGAAATGCTTCAGTACTATATTTTCATTCCCCGTTGCGAAACTTTCTGAACCTTTTTTCTCAATATAGTGTTCCGATTCCTGGGTATTCGGAACTCTCCTTTGAAAATTACAGTTTTTATTGTGGTAAAGTCGCGTTGCGATGCGTATCTCCATTTGTATATTTCACTTTCAAATCGGTCAAAAATTTAGTCATGGTACCAATATTTGGAGAATTTGTTGTGTTGGGTATATTTTCTTGTCTGTTTTTTCTACGGTCAGGTTGGTTTCCTTGTTGACTGTGTTTGTTTTCTTTTTGTTTTCATATGGTTTGTCTACCTCCTCCGTTTTTTCGGAGGGGCTCACAGATATGGCCTCATTCTTTTCTTCCCGTCTCTTGTGAGACCTGTTCGTGTTGTTGGTTTATTTCATCTTGTATTTCTTCTTCATTTGTTTCCTATGTTTATTTTCGACTTAATTTCAGCTTCAATATTTCGCTCGATGGTGGGTTTTCTGTGAAACATTCGTACCACCTACTCATGCCGTTTTAATCTCAAGAGTCCATTAAATTCCTGGGCAAAGCAGTTGGGGTTTGCAACTTTGACGACATAGGTTTACCTGGATAACGTTTAGTACTTGAATTTCCTAGTAGTTTGTCACCAAATATTGACTCCGTGTCTTAGGTGGTTTTGTTTGGCATGGCTGTGCTTCCCGAATATTTCTGGTATGTCTTATTTTTTTCTTCTATTATTCCTTCTTTCTTCGTTTTGCTATTTCTTTTTGAATAGCATCTCATGGCTAGGGTTGACTGGGGGTTGTCACAATTAGCGCACATTTTTTGCTCATTTGGGCATTCGTACCCCCGCTTAACCCTGCTTGCTGCATATCGAGCATCGTTTTTGTTGTGTTGGACACTCTCTTGTTGCATCGTTTTCCACCCGGAATCGCTTCATGCATATTTAAATATATAGTTGCTCTCCCTTTTCGATCTGCGTTATAGTTGAAAGGTAGGAGGCGGGGCAGCATAGCTTTCTTCGCTATGTAAGTTTCAGTGAAGATCACTTTTACGAGTATCTTGCTTGTTTCTAGTTAAATATTTTTTACTACAGGTAAAAATTAGATTAGCGTGATCATTTCCTTCCTTTTCGTAATTTAATTAAAAAAGTAATCTTTCAGGTATTCTATGTTCTTTACACGTACAGTGAAATATTTCAAGCCTTTTACTATTTTTGATTATGGCGTATATCTCACGAAAATCAGAAATTAAGTATTTCAAATAAATAGAATATTGCATAAGATCACTCAAAATCAAATGTAAAATCCAGAAATGTCAAACTTCCAAAGAATATGTATATTTATACATTCATTACTTGAGTGGGGCTCCTTTACCACGCAATACTGCATCCATGCGGTGTGGCAAGGAGTCAATCAGTTTGTGACGCAGTTCGGTATTATTGAAGCTGAATTGCTTTGATTATAATGGCCTTCAGCGAGTCAGTATTATGTGCTCATGTGTTTCTCATCTTCCCCATGACAATATCCGAGAAATTATCTATGGATTTCAGATCAGGAGAGTTGAATGGTGAATCAAGCTAAATAAAATCAATCTCAGTAAACCAATTAGTAGTAGGTTTAGCACTGTAGGCTGGTGCTAATTCGTGCTGGTAAAAGAAATCGGCATCTACATAAAAGTTTGCAGTGGATGGAAGCATGAAGGGCTTTAAATTCTCCTGGAAGAAGGTAGTGGTGAATATGAATTGTTTAACAGTAGAGTTCTTTTTCAACTTAACCGAGATAAGAGGCGCCAGACGGCACTTGTAGCTACATTTCATGAAGAAGGTCTGTGTACATCGTGGCTCTTAATATGCTGATAGCATACTAGGTCCACTCCTTGTAAAAATCTCCCCAGGTGGTGAATATACTTTTCTTTAAAATTCTTTCAAGCCTTTTGCCATTTATGTTGCTCGCACACCTTTTCCTATCACTCTTTTGCCTTCCATTTAACTTTCCATTAATATGCTTCGATACAGCACTCTGGGAAGAGCCAGAATTTCAGCAATAACCTTCGGCGGATTAACCTCCTTGTGGTAGTTTCGATGATCTTCTTCATGCCAACTGTCAGGTGAGTACTCTTTCCCAGGATTATGGTTACGGGGACTGAAATGGACAAAACAGATAAACTTTATTAAATATACTGTCTGAATAATAACTTAAACTTGAAAAAAATTTGAGATTATTTTGAGAAAAAATGGCTAGAAATGAATAGATGAAAGTTTACTTTTTTAAATAAATTACGAAAATAATTAACCTTTTTACGTTATTCTAGTTTTTTGAGGTGCGGTAGTAATTATGTTGTTATTTTGGCCCATTCATGTTGTTTTTTAATCTGTTCCGCCGTGTGTTCGGCAAACATGGGCTCCAGCTGGCTGCAAATAATGGCTCAGTGAGCCATTTTTTCTGGGGCACTATCAGCTCGAGATTGATGCTTTTTAGGTGATTTATAGCCTGTCCAGAGTCTTTTGGTGGGTTTTATATAGGAAGGCTGATGTGAGTTATGTTTAGACTTTCAAAGAAAAAGATGGAGAGTTCGATCTGATCTTGTACGTTGCACTTTGGGCTCATATTTCATAACGTTGATGATAAGGGCCTCCAGAATCTTCAGGTGACGGGTAATTGCGTTCTTTCAAATGATGGTCATATTTTAAACGAAAAATTTTCTTGTAAATTTTAGTCTCCCTCAATTTCGAAACTCTCCCACTTTTCTAGATTGCAACTGTTGATACCACTGATATACGGTAACAAAAAGCACCGCTGTCACATGGTCGCAAGAAGAATGGTACATCGAGAAACTTCTGAGGGAAACAGAAACGAAGACCCTCGCATCTTTATTTCCACACTCTCTATCATTGCATAATATCGCTCCCATCACAGGAAGAAGAATCCTGCTTAATATATCATTAGGTTTAGGACGTACCTTGACCTTGGACGTTTTAGCGTGCGATATCAAGTGTAAAGTAATAGGGGCCGAATTTTTCAGCAAATTATAATCTTTCAGCTGACGTTAAACATTCGTGCTTGGGCAGCAGCACCAATATATCATTAAACACCATTGGTGAAAGTTTCCTTCCTCTATCGCTCGATTTTACAATTTCAACTAGCTTTGCAGTAGACCAAATCCCTCTTGAAAACAGCTAGCTTTAAAAACCCTAAAACGTATATGATAATAGTAAAAAGATGCCTAGCTTTCCCTCTTCATATTTCCATCATGTTGTGATGCAGGGACCGCCGGTTCTGCGCGGCCACCGCGTTTATCCCCCAAACTATTAGCCGTGGTCAAAGATAACATTCAGGCATTGTTAGAAGGGAAAAAGAATAGGTCAATAGATCTTTCTATGCCTCACCCATTTATCTTGTAAAGAATTCCCGCAACAATTAATGTGTGACCTGTGAATGCCATCGTTTAAACTCCATCATGATTAGGGGTAAATGCCTAGTCTCTTACCTTACCGATTTTACCGCAACTTTAGATAATTGTTCAATGTACTCCAAAATCGAGTTAAAGGACGCGTTTTTCTTAGATACCAATAGAGAAATCATCCAATGAGATAACGGTTATAATATCGTTAGTTGGTTTGTATGAATTCCTTGTTCTTCCTCAAGGTATGTCTAGTTCCTCTCCAACATTTCAACGTTGTATTAATCATGTTTTTCATAACCTAAATTTGTTTACGCATATGTTGATGACCCGCTAACTCCAAGTAAGAGCGAACGTTAATATTAGAAGCAACTATTTGTAAGGTCCAAATTACGTGGTTTGTAAACACTTGATTTTTTAGGACATAAAGTTAACTCCCAAGGTATATCCTCGCAAGAGCATAAGATAACCACTATCAAGAATTATCCTAGACAGAAAACCTTGCAAGAGCTACAGATATTCCTAGGTTTACTCAATTTACTTTGTAGATTTATTTAAAATGCTGCCACCACTCTTATTCTCTTCACGAGAGTAATAAAAACAGAAAAAAAGCACAAAATCAATATTGCAATGGGATTATTGCGCAGAATTCTTTTTAACCATATAAAAGACAGCGTTTTACATCACCCTAAAATAAGTAGTCGAACCCGTTAAACTACGGATGCGTGTGAATAAGGATTTTGAAGTGTATTGTTAAAACATTGAAGGAGAATGGAAGACATTAGGAATTTTAGTAAGGTATTAAGTACTTAAAATAAAAACAATCCACGTTTACCACAGAATCAATCACTATAGTTTTTGTAATATAACACTTCAAACACTTACTCGATAGTACTGCATTTTAATCCTAACTCATTGCGAGGCAATCCATGGTGCTGCCAAATCACTCACAAATAGGCATTCTCGAAAAGAGTCCTGGGCATTTGAATTTATTAAACAGTACACTAATGATATTCGTCATATTGCCGGAAGAAATAATCCAAGTCATGCTCCCTCCGGGGAGCCATTAGCGATTGCAACAGACCACCTGTGCAACTTAGTGTATCAACCACACCATCTCTGTGCCAAGAAGAATATCTAATCTCCTCAATTCATTCACTTAATTCGATAATTCCTTCTTTCACTAATATCGACTATGAAGCTTTAGCAAAATCTGATTTAACCAATTTAGAGTTAAAAAATATACAGGAGAACGTCCCCACCTCGCTTGAGTTTCATACGATTGCCCTACCCTCTTCCTTGCATTCTATCATTTGGGATCTATCAAAAGGTTTTGTTCATACTTACCTCAGTTCTGACTTCCGCAAGCTAATTTTCAACTATTAATACAATTTAGGTCATTTCGTCACATATCCTACCCTTAAATCAATATCGGCAGATTTGTCTGGTGTAAGATAAAAAAAGACATACGTGTGAGTTAGAAACTGTCTTCGAGGTCAGAGGTCCAAATTATTAAGACATACGTAACCGCCGGTTACAAAGTTTTATGCAACTGCATCAAGGCTTTATACAATCTATGTAGACATATTTAGTGGGTTTCCAAACATAAAAGGTTTACAAATACCTTCTGAATAATACCTGCCGCTATTCTAAGTTGTTGGAGACAGATCCACTTAAGAATATATCAGAATCTGTGGTTGAATCATTCTTTACTACACAACGATGCTTTGGCATTACCGGAATTTCTCGCTTGCAGAGAAAATAACTGAGACATATCTCTCCTGCCTAATGCAAAACCATAACCATTTCATTTGAGATGTCCAGAAAAGAGACAACACGAAGCGAGCGCTTAGGAGATCCATTTCAAATAGATCTAAATGTGAATGTGGTGCAAGATACGATATTTGCTGATGAACGATTCGATATGATTGAATTAGAAATTTTAAATGGATTCAAAGATAATTATCCAAACTTATTACGAGTTAGAAGATTAACCAAAGGAAAAGATAAAATACCTACTCTAGGATTAGCATTAGCATTTGGTGGATCTTACTTACCTCCCTGAAAAATTATATGCTTGTTTTGTCAGTTATGATTTGAGGAAATATTAGCCTAACCCATTGTAATGCTTTCGGTGCCTTGATATGGTAGACAAAGAAGCAAAGGTTGTGTGTTCTTTGCAAACTAAAGTTCCTGTAAACTATTCTTGCGATGAACTTTCCAAAGTATTTCTAAATACAATAGCAGCAGAAATGGTCCAACTGAAACGTACCATTACCAATTCGGAAACCAATTTTGTCACAACCACTAGACTACAATGCCATAACAGGAAAAGAACAAGTAGCCCTAGATATACTAAGACTAAATATTACCTCCTTGAGTTATGGACACTATTTTGATAATACAGTACCATGACAATGTGATTCATCTCAAGTTACCTTAACTCTCGAACGTACTATTATATAGTGCCCTAAATTTAACAATCTCAGTCAACCTATTTTATTAAATTTCA